>JAAAKE020082690.1:12783-50615 GCA_010014785.2 Anisolabis maritima | reverse complement strand
AAACTAAATGATGTTAAAAAAATTGCTAACCTTTACTCGGGAAAGTTCTCCAACATATTACAAATTTTGTTTTTAAATAAATATACGGATATATAAGTATAAAAAGTACACGTAGGCATTTACTTTGGTGCAAAGGTAGAGGTCACACATCACAAAGATCAGTGGTTCACTTCCCGTCCTAAGCGATATTTATATTATATTGGCTATCAATTAATATAAATAAATACGGACTTAGTCTAAATGGCCTTAGATGCCGAAAAAGACTAAAAGAAAAGTATAAATACGATGGGATGCATAAATTCGTTCGTTTTTGTTTGGTGGAAGGTAGGCAACTAAAATGACAAATCACGATTGGATTTTTTATTGTTTGCACCAGAGATCGAGAGTGGACATACATCTTTGTTAAATATCCCTAGAAGAAAAAAATTTTATATAAAATTTAGTTAGGAAATTCTGCCGATAGAGTTCGCCAGTAGCTGGATGATGAAACGTCTAAAATTAAAATCATCGAGTGGATAAGAAAATAATCATCATTCAGTTGCGTGTCTTTATTAAATCAATAACGATTACACGAATAACAAGTGATCATCATCTCGATGATATTAATAATTTCCCTAGTGAGGGGAAAGCAAGGAGCGTGCGGCTCTCCTTAATTGCTTCATGGTGCGTGCACTAAACTGCCATTTCCTGGGGCAACAGAGTATATCTGTCATCGCAATCATAACAAACATCAATCATTCTGTCATTGTTATTACGATCGAAATTTATCAATATTTAAAACAAACAAAAAAAAAATTCTTTAATAATGAAAAAAAAAGGGGATCGAAATTGTAAAAATAATGTATAAAAAAAATATATATATATTAAATCTTGCTTAAATTTTCAAGTCCTGAAGAATAGATGGTCGTGATTTGGAACTAAACAATTTGGAAATATTTTTTCTTTATTTGCTCCACTCATTCATTTTTAAGTCTTTTTCCGTATTTGAGATCATTTAGACTCCGTCCGTATTTATTTAAATCAAGTACTAGCTTTAATTTAAATAAATTTTGTCGCTTGGAACAGCAAGCGAAACACTGACCTTTGGATCAAGAACTTCTGAGCTAAGGGTCAGGGGCTTCACAGCTTTTTTACAATACCTTTAATGTTTATTTATTTAATTATTTACATTGGCATTATTTTTATAATTATAAAAAAAATTTTTATTAATTTTATTTGAAGGGGGGGGGGGGGGGTGAATTGATTCTCTGTTCTTGTTAATCTATAATTTTTTATACTGAATTTTTAAAAAAATTGTTCCAGAGAAAGAGAAAGAGAGAAATCCCGAGTGGGGAGGGAGACAGACAGACATGTCAACAGTCTGTTGAGCTGTTGTCGCGTTGTTTTTGATCTTCTATCTTTTTAATGAGTCGAATTAACTGCGAACAAAAAAATATTGTTAAAACAGGAAAATATTTTATAAATAAATTTTTTTGAAAAATCTAAAAGATATTGTTATTTTAATTAATCATTGTAATCGCGAGATATACAATAATGACACTATGGAAATAATCTATTGAGAAATAAGAAAAAAAGTGAATACAATTAGTTAAAAAGTTCATTAACTGGAAGATTAGAACAGAGAAAAAGACGGAGAGAGGATAAGGGTTAATACATTTTCAATTCCAATTCATCTAATAAATAATTGATATATAAATTTTAATCAAAATCGTTAGAGAGAATTTTGAGAAAATCGAAAAAAACTAAGAAAGTTTATAAGTAAAGTACTAGTAAGTAAAAAACTCGTTATTGATTTAATTGAAAAGCTTCGAGGTGTATGCGACTTGAGTACCTAGTTTAAATTTAAAAAATTAATAAAATAGCTCATTATCAAATTCAAAAATTTGTGAATCAATTACTCTTGTAGCTTTAATCAATGAAAATGTGAAAAAATTAACTAGAAGGGTTGAAATAAGTTGAGGAAAAAAATTTAGTTTATTTTTACTTTACATTTGATAATTTTGGCTCGATTGTATTAGGTTAAGTGTTTTTAAGGGTGTTTTGGCGAGAGGTATGAGTGAATGAATGGTGGGAGGGTATGTGCATGTATGAAGCACGTTAGCTCGCGAGGCCTCTAAGGGCTGAATACTGATGGTAGGCGGAGGAGATGGGGGCTGGAGTATAGCTATTGTCAGACGTTGGCACTAAAACTGACACAAACAATAACACCCCCACGCCCGCCCTGTATATACGCTCCACTTGAACAATAAAGCTCCGCCAAGTTTATATAATAGAGAGCAACGCGTTTAGTTAGATCCCAAGCGCTCGATGTAATTAAGATAAACATCATTTAAATGACGGTAATTAAGGGATATGGAAGGTGGTGGGGATGAGGGTGGGGGCAGCAAAAGCAGAGCAAGCAGATATCGACCTTAAATACAAACACACATACACGTACACACATAAATACATATAGAGGCAGAGAGAGAGAGAGAGAGAGTTATTTTCATCATATAATAAATAAAGGTAATTTATATTATAGACCAAAGTCACATAAAACACAAAGTAAACTTAATAAAACACATCTTCAAATCTCAAAGGCGGAGTTGTCAGATCGCATATTTAATTAATAATATAATACTATATATATATATGAAATAAAATGCTCTCTTAAAAAGGGTTTAATTTTGAAATGGTGAAATTTAATTCAAAAAGTTTGTTAAAAAATAAATAAAATGTTTCTTGGAATAGAGACGAGCTTCTTGTTTCATAATTCAAAGTTTTGCTCCTGCCCTGTGTGATAAAAAGTAAGATTTGGATTCCATTTAATTTAAATAAATATGATCAAATATATATAATTTATTATTTTTCTTTAATGGTCTTTGATAACGAAAGATAAAAATAAGATGAAATTAAAGGTTTGTAATTTTTTTTTTATAGATAATATGTAAATTCTGCTTTGGAGATATTTTCAACATAGTGGATCAGAAGAGCGTCTGCTACCACCTCCAGAAAAAATCTATAGACGCCCCCCCCCCCTCCCTTGGAATGTGGAATTTGGAAAAACATTTCACAATAATTTGGTCTTTCTTTTAGAAATTTTTTCGTCTATTTGGTACCTGAACGAGGCATTTGGGCAAAGTTTTCTTTAACAAAAACACGTGTTTCCCTTCCACACATGGAATTTTTTATCTGTATGAGCCTTAAAAGTTTATTTATTTTTTTTGGCATTTTTTATGTGAGAAATTGCATTATAAAATATATTTTATTTGCTCTTTTTATTATATGCATGTTTTTTAATCTTGTTTTTTAATGTTAATATTTTTTGACGTGAATTTTGCCTATTTTCCATTGTAAATTTTATTTTTATTTTTGCAATTTTTTTTTAAGGAAGGAGGCATAGGTTACGCTGCCTTTTTATATTGCTAAAAAAATATTTTAATGAGAAATAAATAAAATAAATTTGCCCATCTCCTCTCCTCCATAAAAATAAAAAAAATACAGTAATACAATCAGATAATGTAAATACGATCTAGTATTATTTAGTTGATTTGGCTTATAATAGAAAAGGTTATGCATCATTGGTTTATTTAAAGAGAAATAAATGTAGAATAGAGATAAAAAATAATAGATGGCCAAGTACAGAAGTTGCTTGAGCTTGAGAGGGCTTTATGCACATATAAAGAGGGACATCAATATATGGTCCAATGAATTGGATATGATTTTTATTCATTCTCTTACTTGTTTATATAATTCGAAAATGTAAAGTTAGACACAAGGATCAAACATAGCAAATTATTTACATTATACTTAAGGAAAAAAATGAGACTATAAGAAAACATTACCGAGAGAACAGAAGGACTTTCTCTCTCTCTCTCTCTCTCAGAATAATATACACTTAGTGTTAGATCAAACAGGAATAAATATACAACAGAACTGGAGGGAACAACGGAAATTAATGTCTTAAAGGGCACCGGCACCGTGGAGGCTCCGTCCCCGCTCTTGGACATTTGAGGTTCTAACGAAATAAAAGCAGATAGACTTGGTGCGGAGGGGGAGGGAGTTAGTTAGTTTCTTCTTCTTCTTCTTCTGCTTCTAACTTTAGTCTTGGTTCAATTTGTCTGCCCAAAAGGGGCCCCTTGGGCCATAACAAAAGGAAATAGCGTTAAATACGCCCGTCAAAAAACTTTTCTCGCCCAAGAGGATGGAATTGGAAAGAAGGAGTCGCCATTGGTTGAGATTCCCATTCTCTTTTACTAACCATCCGGGGAATCAATCAAGTAAATTACATATTTAGAGAACGATTTACCATCTTCAACCCTAAATAAATAATAGATGAAAAATTATCATTTGGGATATAATATTGTCTTTTTATGTCAAAATTAATTATAAAATATTGTAGAACATTGGTGAAATGGAAAACAATAAATCAAATGAAAATAACTGGATTAAATGCTTACCATAAATAGAAAAATAAAATTTAAAAAATTGACTTTATAGATGTTTTAGAAATCGTTCCCAGGATCTCGGATCATCCTGGGACATTGTAGTGCTAACACCAGCTTTTTCAAAAAAAAACTAGGTTACCCGACCACAATAACATTTCAAAATTTTTATAAACACCGTTCATACGCATTGGTCTTATCCATTAAAACAGCACTTAATCGTTCCTATTTTTAATGAATTAAAAAACAAATTCAATGCGCCTGTCACAAAACTTTTCTCGTCCAAAAGAATGTAATTGGAAAGAAAAGGGAAGAAAAAATTTTAGTGTTATTTTGAAGAACTAACCCACATCTCTTGGGTGGCTATGTTAACAGCCCTAGACAAGTGGGGGTTTTTATTTGAATTATTTTCAACAGATTCTCAACACATGTAGTGTATATAAAAATATAAAGGGGAAAGAGAGGTAAGGCGTGATGTAAAAAAGGTAGGCAGAAATTTTATTATTTTCTAAATCATTGGAAGGTATTAACATAGGCCTATAGTAAAACTTTATTTGGCTTTTATCTAATTTTGGTAGTAGATACTTCCTTTTATGAGATTTTGTATAATTTTAGCAGAGAGCGAGGGAAATTAAGGCTGATATCATCGTGAGCTCATCAAATCTGTTTAGGTAATTTAACCCACTCCCTATTTAGGGTTCAGGTGCCGAGAACTATCAAAAATAAACGATTTGACAATTAGGGAGAGTTTAGTATTCTTTTGGGGAACAAAGATAATTAATTATTCCACCCCTGGAATCTGAAATAAATGAAGATTAAGAGAAAAGGTTTATTAGGTTTGAATGCTTTTTATTAGAAAAATAGTTCTTTACGATTTTTTCACCCCCATATGATTAATATTAGTATTTTTTAAGGAGAAAAATCTAAGAAACATTCCAAGCTTTAATTTATTGTAAAGAATATATTAATAATAATATTTAATTTTTTTGTAAAAATAAAACTAAAAGTAATAATAGTTTGGAATTGGAAAATTGTAAAAATGGAAAAAAAATAAATATTTTACTGAATTTTCCTCTAGAACTAGAACTGTAATGAAAACAGTCGACATGACATTTTTGTTTATTTGACTTGATGGATATTTTAAAATGTGATCCAAGAAATTTAGAGTTAAACATCATGGGTCAAAATTTGGACAAATTATTGGGTCGTTAATATTTGACAGGGTAAAAAATCTGCTATGAACAGGAGTAATTTAACTTTTTGAAATTTATCTTACTTTTTCTAGGGGTATTTCGAAGTAGAGGGTGGCAAATCTGGTCTGAAGCCCAAGGAATATATCAAACTATGGAGACACCTAATCTACAGGAATTAATAAATAAAAAAAACCCTCTATATTAATATTTTCATTATCTGAAATCATTTAAACTCTGCTAAATTAAGTGGTAATATATAATATAAATTAAGTGGTAATAAACAATATAAATGAAATACATTTTTAGCTCTGAATAAGAAGAGAAGTGACCATTAGATCTTGAAGCTGCCCCTGCTCTAAGAGATAGGGATTTTTTAATTTTTTTTAAATTATGTTGTTATTTAATCCTATTTTCTCTTTTAAAAATAAAGGAGTTGGGAACAGAAAGGTTAATCCTAAAATGGATCTAGAAAGCTTTATTTATTTATTAAGTGTCGTCTTTGACGTCATCTTGTGAAACAGTAATATTTCTCCTTTTGTTAATTAACCCAGGAATAAAATACACAATCCGTTTATTGTTTTCGAACATCGATTTACGATTTTTTATTTAATTAAGAGCTAACTTAGAAGAAAGAGGATGATTTGTGACCCGAGTATAATAATATTCCCAAGCTAAATGGACCACCCAGAAGAGAGACAATAGAGATTAGATGGTGTCTATTCTTATAGCAAGTGTCAGAATAAATAATTGCGAGTATTTACGTTGCGTGTCTTTAAATTACCCAAAAAATAAAATGATGATATGCTATATGACTTCTTGGGTTGATTGATTTATTTAATTAAGAAATTCAATTAAAAGAATTTTTAGGATAAAGAAAATTTTAAGTTTAAATTATGACAAAAATAGATAAGAATTTCTCCATGTCCCACTATGTGACGGTAAGTTTAGTTTAGTTGGTATTTCCAATAATGATACCTTAAAACCCAAGATATTTTAAAAATAAGGTAATATCGAATTAATAAAAGGAAATAAATAGGGGCAGCCAACTTATTTTCGCCCGAAATTATCAAATTCTAATTCTAATTTTCTTTAATACTAACGTGAATTTCAAAAGAAATGTATGAGTTTTTATAGGTGTGATTACTTCATTGATTTTGAAAAAAAATTTTTTATTAAAAATTTTATAGTCTCAAAACACGAAAATTCCCACAGGAAAATTTCCAGATATCTTTTAAAAGACAAGAAGGTAATCACTCACATTCCTATGGAAAACGTGAGGGTGAATGTATCTTCTGAAACTCATTTTGTTTATAACAATTTATATTCTATTTTATTTAAATTATATTTATTTAATATTTAGAATAAGAATTTATTTATATGTAAAATTAGTACGCAAAATTTTGCAAATATTTTGGTATATTGAGGATTATTAAATATAAACCAAAACGTTGCACTGTCATTAAATAGGCATACATAGTCTGATGGATGAAAGACTTCCAACTACAGCACTTATTCCTCACGATGATCCAACAGAGAGATTCATCCTCCAAAAGCATTCAAAGGTTTTTTTATTTGACTGCCCATTTGCTTCCGACAAGTCAACTATCATCAGAGCCCATCTTAGTTAGTCAAAATATATATTATAATTATAAATTGAATAAAGGGTAAATTTATTATTATTAAAATATTCTCAGCCCTTGGTGCAGAGGTAGAGGTGCTTCACATACCAAAGGTCAGTGGTTCGTTTCTCGTCTGAGTGACAAAAATTTATTTATATTATATCCGATGCCGAAAAAACTTAAAAAAAAAATTTCAATCAAATTAATTAATCATATAATTCCAATTTATCTGTTTTTTGATTCATAATTTTTTGTTGTCGAAGCCATCATATAATATATATATATATATAAATTTCAAATTCCGACAAACTAAAATGGTTGTTTTAAATGAAAGAGCTGCTTTTGTGGACAATTCTAGAAGAGTGGTACTTTATGGAAAAGTAATACTTCTTTATATCTCTTTAAAAGAATGGTGTTGCATATCAAATTTTTTTATTTTTAAATTCAAAGAATCCTTTCATAGGCGATCATCACGCAATCCTCAATGGGTCCATTTAGCTGAATATTTTCATTCTTGAAAGAATTTAGGATATCAGTGTAGTTTTTGTTACTTATATTTTAAACAGTAATTCTATCAATTTCATATATGGTAAGGAAAATGATGGAAATAATTGGAGATATTTTACTCTTTCGTGAAAGTATCCCATTGATCTGAATTTTTTTACTTTTTTTAGAAAACATTCGTTTCTGTTCTTTTGATCGTTTTCATAAAAATACATGAAAAAGGGATAAAAAAATAAAAAAATGAATTATCATATATTTTCTCAATCCTATAAAAACTCCCTAATCTGAATCTCATTTCAATGTAAAAAAAAAAAGTCATCTCTAATTAAAATAAACAATGAATAATTTTTTCATTTGCATGTCTCTCTCTTTTTCTCTATTTCCAAGTTTTAATTTTAACTAAAGTATACAATTTATTTTTAATTTTGATAATGAAATATCCCTCTGTATTCATTGTAGTTTGTTTGCATAACGCCTCTTTTACGTCCCACATTTGCATTTATATTCTTAGTAAGGTGATTGGCTGTAAATTTCAACCAACAGTAGGGCCATTGACGCCCCACCACCTCCATTCCCTACTATCATAATAAAGTATGCTTGGCAACACACACCTACCTGCTGATAAAAAAATTTCTACTTCTCTCGCTAGAAGGCACCACCTTACCTTAATGTCGTATAAATCTAACCGGGCCGGAAAATTACAGCAATGCGTTTCCAGATAGTAGTAAGTAAGAAGGGTGAAAAGTTGAAAGGGCGGCGCTGCTGCTGTTTGCAGCCAGAACAGAACATTGTATATATTTCTTCTGTTTCCCCCCAAACCCCCACCCACACCCCTTAGTTGAGTCTGAAGAAAAGCACTTTCATAAATCTGCTCAAAGATATATGTGCGCACAATTTCCGGGATCCGGCCATTAAGTTGGCTGCCTGCTGCTGCTGGACTCCACCACTGCTACGAGGCACTCACACTTGCAGAACCGATATATATATATATTTAACAATACAATGAAGTGGTATCCAAGTTTTAAAGAAAAACCAAACTAATTAGAGACAGAAATAAAAAAAAATTAATTTACGAATAATTTAATATATATACAAATATATCCATATATAAAAAAAACTAGTTAAGGTATAGCCTACTACTAAATATATTTACTTTTGGAATTTCAAAATATTAATTAGTAAATGAAATTTTAGTTTTATGTATATAAAAAAAATTTGGCAATCTGATTTTTATACTTTAAAAAAAAAAGAGTTTTGGGTAGGAAGGAAGTGAGAAAATCCGGCACCACCATTATCAAGATTAATTTTATCTTGATATAATTTCATTGAGCCATTTTCAATATAGTACTAGAAAAAATTCTAGCGTTGCTCTCAAGTTTTGTCTTCTTATGTCACAATTACATCAAATATATAAAAATATATTAATTTATGTATAATATATTTTATTTACATATTTATCTTCTTAAATTATTGGTTTTCACCGCCTCTATCGCAAATCTTCCTCAGGGAGTAGAGCTCTTGAATGCATCCTTCTATAATAGAGAAAGATCTGCGCTAGAGGCGATCAAAACCATTAGGTTTAAGGGGATAAATAAATAAATAAAATATATAGTATTTTTTATATATTAAATATTTTGTTTTATTTTTTGAACTATAAATACCTTAACACTTAATCTTCTGTGGTGTAATATATTTGTGATATCTTAACAATCTGATGCCTATAACCAAAGGAGTTAGAGATAAAAATTAGTTAAAAGTATTAATAAAGGGATGCGGATAAAGCTCAATTGGTTTGGAATCAGCAAGTACAGTATTATACTTAGTAAAGTAGAATGGTCAACAAGGGAAGAAAGGCTGGCCGAGAGAAAGGGTACTCAAGATACATCTCTGGCCTTTTATTATAGTATATTTTTACTTTCACTTACCAATATATTAAATATATATAGTGAGAAAGTATTGCGATCGCAAAAATGGTGACAAGATTTCAATGGAAATTAAGGTCCCCTGAGTCTAAAAAACTGGGTCTCGCGAAATAGTTGTATGTCTGTCTGTGAACAAGATATCTTAAAGAAGAAAAAATGTACGAAGCCGAAATTTTATATTATAAGCTAGGTAGCCTAGTTGTATGCATCTCGAAGCTTTCTAATAAAATTGGCTAAAGAATACTAGTACTTTACTGATGTACTTTTTTAGTTTTTTTTTCGATTTTCTCAAAATTCGCTCTAATGACTTTGATTAAAATTCATAAATCAATTATTTATTAGGTGAACTTTGAAATGTATTAACTCATATGGTTTGGGGCCTACGTTATTTATGTATTCTTTTTAGTTTTTTCGATTTTCTCTTAAACTACTCTAACAATATTAATTAAATTGGCTGTACATATAATAAATTAGATTATCTTTAGGATCTATTAATCATTTGCCACCCTAAAATAGTGTGAGGTAGATTATATGCGATACTTGTCATCCAGACATTTATTTACATCAAAATGATATCCAAATGATTTAAATAAATTTTCATCAAACTCTTTGGGATTCGAACCCACACCCCTTAGCTTTGAAGATTAATATTACTGACAATTTCAATATCTTTAACCTCTTGGGCACGGGGGAGGGGGAGGCATTTTAATTAATTTAATTAATTATTTTTATAATTTATTAAGTGATTAATACACAGAAATGAAAAATCTCTAAAATTAAAGGCTAAATAAAATTGTGAAACGCCTACCTAGGAGACCAGACACACATTTTTCCTTACCTTGGTAAGAGAAAGTTGTGATGTGCGGCCCTCACACCAGATTTTGTATAGAGATTGTTGTTTAGATTGTACATATACATGATGAATTTTCCGTGCACATTGGCAGTACAGAGATTATGTTTGAGTGCTATCTCTGTCAACACGACTGCTTCACAAAGAGAAAGAATAGACGTTAGAGTTAAGTGGTTTGAAGGGTGTGCACGAAAGCACCTCGGGTAATAAACATGGAAACCGGAAGGTGGGCTTATAGGGTCAATGAAAATAATTATTAAAATGATTATAATGTTTTTACCAGGTTAAATAAAAGCTAAAAAAAAATTGAATATTGTATTTAAGTGTATAATAAGTTAAATTTTGGAAATACACGTAAATATAATCGAGCAAATGTGGGTAAAAGGTAAAGAGAAAAGCAAAGTTAACTGCCTATATACGTATGTTATCGATCAGACTGAGTTCGAAGGGAGGTTATACATATTTGATAGCCCTATAGCAAGAGACAATTGAATTCGTTTGCCTGCGAAAAGGGTTATTTGCTTGTTTGTTAAGCTTTGCAATAGTAAAGGGAGAAAGTATAGTAGTATCCACAGCATGCCAATAGAAGCATCCAACTCAAATGTCACAATTTATAATGTAATTAAATCGTTTCTTTTTACGAATTAAAAAATTTATTAGAATAAATAAAATTGATCTTTTCATTTAATATTAACATTTGTTTCCCTGAAACACTGAACCCAAAAAATAAAGAATACAAAATATATGTCATGGGTTATTTATTTCTATTACTAAATATTATATTTCTGACCGCTTGTGTTCAAGTTTTGTACAAATTCTATTAAATTTCTGTGGCTTTCAGATGATCAATATAGAGGCATAGAGAGATAGTCTCTATTATACCAAAACGTAGGTTAATTTATTTATTTTATGTAATATAATCTACGATTTTAACACTTGAATCAACTCACATATCATTAAAATAAATATATAAAACATTTTAATTCATGAATCATCTAATGGATTATTAATAAAATCAATTTTAAAAATATATAATTGAACACATTTTATTAATTTGTATTGTATATCACCGACTTTCCTCCATCATCGTGGGCACATATTCACATACTGGAAGTCAAGGGAATCTTCATTTTTTTGTTATATCACTTTATAACAATAATTGGTAAAAATACAATATAAAAAATTCGTATCCTTTTTATTAAAATATTTTTACTTATGCGTTTAACGACGACGTTTCGACAGCGATTCTGCCTTTTTCAGCATAGAATAACTCGCCGAGAAGTTTGATAAGTTATTTAGTTTAACAAAATTAATTTGTTAGCCTATTTATTGTAATTGAATTAGCCTCTGAATTTTAAATAAAGTTTTATCAAATCAAAAATATTCTATATTGAGTGATTGAAAGCAAATACTAATTTTTTTAAATCTCACTTTGACATGTGCTAGGTAAACCGACTACAATGTTTAGAAAATGGAAACTGTAATCCTTTGAGAATTCAGAGTTTTTCAGTTAAAATAAGCAAATTTGACATTTGACAGAAAGTATTTGTTTTACTAGAAGTGGGTTTGATTCAAATCAAATTCCATCTCAAATTTTGGTGGATTATAAACAATCATGAAAAAGACCTCTAATAGAATTTTAATGTACTTCCATAATTAATTTCTCTTCATTTTCCAAATATAATGTAATTTAAATAAGAATCTATTAATAAATTGATTACTTTGGCTATGAATTCTTGATACACTTTTTATAGTCCATTTTTTCTTCCATTAGCTAGTTCTTTTAGAGTTTTTATGTTTGTTTTTTTTATGATAGAAAATATTATTTCAAGATTTTATACAAGTTCGCTAATAAAATAAACTTCAATGCAATTTTAATTCTTGGATCGTTTTATGACTTGGAATGAATAAAATGATCAATTTATGACACATAAGAAGAAAGTTTCAACAAGAGAATAAATAAAAATGGATTCCTCTTCCTGATCGTAAAATAAAATGAAATAAAAGATGGCGCCAATGAAGCTTGAAAGACGCACTCATGTATAAGTAATTGAAGGAAAAAGAAATTTTGGTATGGGGTGTTCAAATATTAATTAAAATTTGATCTTTATATTAAAATCAAAAGAAATTCAATATGAGACATTAACTGATACGGTTCGTTTGAAAGAAATGGTAGTAATATCATTTTATTTTCCCGCAATATAATAAGAAACATTTGACTCTATTTACCAGGGATTAAAGAAATTAGTTGGTTTTTGGTTGCAGCAAGATAAGCAACCCCATTGTCCACGGACCAGGCTTGCACTGTGGTTAAATCTTCATAGAACAACTAAGTCTCAATATACAATCGGAAAATTCATTGAAAAATAGAGAGATGATCATTTGTTTGCTAGCAAAAACTGAAGCTGAATTTATTCAGCCACCGATAATCTAAACTCTATGAGGCCGATACTTTGTCAATCACAAATGCAGAGATACTGTCTTTGTCTTTTAGGAGCTAGAGTCATGTTCACAAATTTAAATAATTTTTAAATCTTAAACTGATTCTCATAGTTGGTTGACATAAAATATGTTGATATGCAAACTTATTGTACAGATGATGTTTGTGCATGCGTACATTGGCTGGTGTCCTGTTAGTGCTATCTCTCATGAATTTCTACCTTTGCCTTCCAGTTTATAATAGGAAATATCATAAAAGGAGAAATTTAGATATCATAAAAAAATACAATTTCTTCCAATTTTTAGAACTCAACTTTATAGAATGAATGTTTGCCTAAAATGTATATGTGTAATGCATATATGTCTAAAATTAATATTTCTGGAATCGAAATCTAGCATAATTATTGAATGTATTAAAATTTAGAGTCATTCGATTCATAGAGAAGGTGAGAAAAAATTTTGAAGATTCAAATGACCAAAACGTGATAATTAATAATTAAGAACTTTTTACCAATTTTCATAAAAATATCTTAAGAACAAATTCATTCAAATTCACATTAACTTGTTTTGCAGTTTCGCTATTTTTTTCTAATTAAATATTTGAAAAAAAAATTCTCTCTCTTCATTTTACTTCTTTAATTTTTTCTTTATTTTTTTCTAGAGTATAAGATTTAATAGAAGCTTCTCGAACCACTTGACCACAATAACACCTCCTTAGTAAATGAGTCTGAATGTGATGATGTTATTTAGTTTTTTTTTCTTTTTAGGCATGATGTTCGCTTTCTTCTTCTATTTACCAGGATGATGGCGTCAGGTGGTAAGCCCTCCACGCGCTAAACTAATCAAACTTTGATAGTCGTAACGTCCAGAAGGAAAATACAAAGAAAATGTCCGACAACAGACAAGAAAACAAAATGGTTTACGAGAGAGTAAAGTAATTGGTCCACGACAACGGAAAGAAAGTAAATAAAGGCCAAACAACATAGCACAACACAACAACACTCAACACCTGAGACAACATCCTCTCCTTCAGATTATATACATGACTATATTTAAAGAAATACTAACACTAATCTAATAAAAGATATGAAGATATCACATATCAAATTTTAAAACACTTACTAACCAAATGGGAAGACGTCAGAAAAATAAGCAAAATTTGTGGTAATTTTATTTTATTTAGATGGTTTCACACTTTTATTTCTTACGTTTGCTGTGAGCATTTCACAAATGCTCTATGTTGTCGCTGAAAATATACACATTATTTGTTACCAGCCGACTCTGAAGATGGGCTGGATCTGGAGCCGAAATGTGCCGTGAAGGCAAAGAATAAAATAAAATTTGCTACACAAGTCTTGCTTATTTTTCTGACTCCATCACTATCATATACATAGCCACAACTCCTCGTTTTTTCTTTTTTTTGTTTTTTTTTTAGTCTTTTCGGCATCTGAGGCCATATAGACTTTAGACGATATAGAATATATATTATTTACGATACATTTAATCCAGACATATTTATTTATATCAATTGGTATCCTAATGATTTAAATAAATTTTCATCGGGTTCCCAACCCACACCCAACAGGCTTTGAAGATTATCAATTTTAACAATGTCAATATCTTTAACCTCTCGGCCGAGGGGGGGGGGGGCGGGGGCCCAACACCTCGTTATCATAAATGGGGACAAATGAGTTAATAAATTCATTTGTCTAAAAAGGCATAATCGTCTTTTATGCAAGCAAAATCAGCCGACTTTTATTGCAGCTCTATACAATTGTTTCCTCTCAACCGAGCCCAACTTAATTTTCCTTTCTATTTTTAGATAATCCTACATCTATTTTCATTCTGACCGTTTAATCCACTCATATCTATTGGATGGAGAATGTCATATATGAGAAGAGTTTCTCTCAGTAACTTGGTGTTTCGAAATGGAGGGAATCCTTAAGGATGAGCAAAAGCCTCTCCTTGAAAACCTATTTGAGGTCAGAGTTTGTAGAAATTGATATTCTAATTTAAATTCACATTTTAATTAACAAATATTATAAAATGAAAATTAGATTTCTTTATTGCAATAGTTTCTTAAAATATTACCATAAAATATGATACCATTTGCCAATTGAAAATATTTCATTTTATTGTTCGAATTACGAATGTAGTGTTTATGAAAAGTGAGAATCCGGAAACATTTTAACTTTTGTTTGAGATTTCAATACTTTTGATGTCATATCAAGTTTTACTCAAACAAAAACTAGAGCCATTTATAAACAACTAATAAAAAAATCAATAAATGGTAAAGTGATGTTTATATTTCTTCGACTTTCTGTATTTATTTTTTTTATTAAACTTGTTAAAAATTCCTCACATTTTTTTCTTAACAATTCGAGGATTAGTCAAACAATATTCTTTATAATATAAATTAGTCAACTGCGGGATATGACTCCTTCCAAAACCGCTTGATATTTTCGTACCTGCTATACTGAGAAAGTAACAAATAGTTTTTCCACCGGGTATATGTCACAACTTTCCTCCTAATTTATGACTCTTGTTATTCAACTATTAAACAAGTTAAAATATAGATGTTTAATAGTCGAAAGCATTTTTAACACAATTTTTGAAAAGTTATAACCTGATTTTATAGACAAAGGAAAGAAAAAGTCATTAAAATAGTGAAAAGAAAAGAATAAAAGCTTGCAGCTGCCAATGACGTCATCAGAAGAAGAGGAAACCACCCCGGTACTCCATCCTGAAACCCCATCCTGAAGCTCTTGCCTTTGCTTTGCGTTTGTCGCAGGGATTTATAAATACCTTTCCACCGTCTCAGGCATTTGCCACCCCCCCGCGTTGTTCCGCTTCTAATTTCCTTGGAATTTTCTTCATTCTAGTAATTAGTCCAGTACTCACTCCAACCTTCTATTACGCACACTCACACAGATATAATAAAATAATTTATCCTTAAAAAACACTCACCCCTACTAGTGACGTCATCATTCATTCCATGCTCCACTGCTATGGAATAATTAAAGCATAAATAAATATACTTAAATTTCCTGTCTTTCTCTCTCTCCCTTTTTTTTAAGATTTATCTCTTACACTCAGTAAATATTTTAAAATTCTAAGAATATAGAAATAGGAGTTAATTTTTTTTATAAAGGCGTGAATTTTGGAAGAATTACAACATTGTTCGTTTTAAATGGGACATAAGAGAAACAGAGAAGGATGTTTTTAAAATAAAAACCCGAGAGTGAGAAAGAGAGAGAGGTTGGTTATATTTTTAATGACCCTGAATAGAAAGACACAAGGAGAGAGTAATTATCTACATTTTCAGTTTTCTGACAGAAAACGACCAAGAGACAAGAACATGAGAAAGAGACTAAAGAATTTCGTGTATTAATTATAAAAACAAGAGGGGGAATGTTCAAAAACAATAAAAATGTATGAAAATTAAAGAAAAATTATTATTAACAAGTTTTAAATATTGGTTTGCAAAAAAAAAAAAAAAAAAAAAAAAAAAAAAACATGGTATTTTGATCACTAGAACTCTAAAGATAATTTTTTTGTCTTTCCAAAGCCATTAATGATAATATTATTTATTTGGGTATATTGGCGTTAATTGTTATCCGCCCATATTATTTTAAATTTTTAGAAATAATTACTTCTTAAATAATAAGACATTATTAGTCATTATTCCAAGGTGAAAGTCAGAAGTATTTAATGGAAATATGCCATAATATATAATTCGAGAAAGAAGACATTGATTTATTTTAATAAAAATATTATTTATCGGCATTTTTTCTACTACTATATTTACTATAAGAAGATATATGTGTAGTCGTTATCTTTCGGACGTAGTCAACCCAAATGACCTTTTCACTAATGGTTTTTTGATTCATTACTCCATAGTTGTTCCAGATTAAGGACCACTTGTGAGTTGATCATTGGAGTTGTCTATTTGCCAGCAACCAAACTCGAACTTTATTATGTAGGCAACCATGGTATCAAATGTGTTTATTTACGTCTCAAATAAAGGACAAATCTTCAATAAATAATAAAAGGCTTTTCTTTGCTCCTATCCCAGGTCCAAAAGGTGACATTATTTTCTTCTTTTTCGGCATCTGAGGCCATTTAGACTCCGGCTTTATTTATTTAAATTAATTAGTAGCCAATATAATTTAAATAAATTTTTGTCGCTCAGGACAGGAAGCGAACCACTGAACTTTGGTACGTGACCTAACTCTGCACCAAGGGACAAGGCTAAAAGACATTGATAAGCCTAAAAAGAACATTCGATCCCAAGTTGAAAATTAGTTGAAAATTTATTTAAATTAATTGGATTTGGACCATTTGGTATAACTAAATATGCCTGGATATTTCTATCTTAAATAAAAATATAATTTAATTGTTTAACATTTTCTAATAAAAAAAAGTATATAAAATTTTCAAAAATGAAAAATTTCAATTTCCACAATTTTTCTGTGAGAAATAAGCGTTTGATTACAATGCAAATTTTGACGAGAAAATGTCCTTTAGATAGGGTAAATGAAATAATACCTAAAATAACTCATAAATAAATTCATCTCATTCTCTCTAAAAGAAACACTAATAAAAAAAAGGTTTTTTTTTTGTTTTTGGAAAAACGAACCGGAAGGAAATGATAAAAATATGCGGATGCCAAAAATAAACATGAGAAAGAAGAGTTGTTTGGGGAGCAAAGTAATTTTTTTTGTGTATTTTTTCCCTTAGCTATTTTAATGTTTGATATCGACTGCAGTAACCAAGTGATTGGCAGCCCTGATTTGAATGAATGAATGAATTGCACTTTTGTTTTCAATTATTTTCAGAGTTTAATGGCTTCGCTCTGGAATTTATTTATCATTCAAAGTCCGAAATGTCACCCCAAAATTGACCAAAGTGGAAAATAATTCACACCTGCAGGTGTTTTTTTTTTTTTTTTCTGCCACTAACAGAAAGTACTGATGTTCTGTTGTGTGGCCTTTTTTAAAATTTATGTCCCTTTGAATGTTGAAACATTTTTGCTTTAACTTTCTGCATCCCCTGACCCTATCTCCCTCTCCCATTCCCTTTCTCTCCCTCTCTCGCACTGTCTGTTAGGGAAATCACAAAAACATGTCACATTCAAAATAAAATTATCTTGAAAGATTAAAAAAATAATTGTGAAAGAGTAAAAAAAGGGAGGTAGATATTTGATTAAATTTATAGTATTTTAATTATTAAATAAATTCTAAAAATATTATTTAAAAATAAAGAAGGTTGGAGAATTAATAAATAAATAAAAAGGTGAAACTTTATTTTATCAGAGCCATAAGCTGTATTCTCCTAATGGGGGAGTTTTGGAGCACAATATGAAGCTTTGGAAAAAAGAGAGAAGACATCAAGAATTACTTTTTATTCTATTGGTTTTATATAATTGTGGCTTCAATCAATGTATATTAAAATATTCGTTTTAGAAAATATTAATGAATATTATACAATATTTGTATATCTCTATCAATTTTATATTTAATTTAAAGAAATTATTGCTCTTTTGAAAGCCTGTTTTCTTAACATTGATTTATGATAACAGTTTAGTGATTACATTATTCCATGATATGAGCCTGTGACACAATTTATTATTAATATTTTCAAGACTTCTTTCCAATATAAATGCTTTTGAAATGTAACTGATTGTATTACAAAATCTTGAAATAGTTTTATGAAACTTAATACAAATTATCAATAATTTTGTGCCATGGATGTGACCATTTGTCTCATTTTATGTGGAATCATTTAGATCGTCTTTCTCTTAAAACGGTTATGAATAAATTGGAATAAATTCTTTCTTTGCCATTACTCCCGTTTTTTTGCATTGACATATCAGACAGATGCAACAGAAAAATGAAGCAAGCCGACCAAAAGCCTGAAAGGAGAGGGAAGGATGGCATAAAAGGAACGAAAGATATAAATTCTATATTTAAATAAATTCTGTTCCTGTTAGTACTTGAATCAGTTCTTTAAGAAGATCTTTGATTTCTTAGTTTCGCATAAAGCTAATATTTTTTATCATGTTACAAAGCTTAATTAGAGTTAGTATTAATTACACTATATTAGATTCATTATAATGAGGGGCTTGAGCCTTTTTGAACTTCCATCAACTTATATTTTCAAAATAATTTTTTAAATATTTATTTAATTTTAAGTTTAAAAATTTCGCCTTTTCAGAAGAAATTTAATCAAAATTTTTTTCTTATTCAACTTTATTTCAAGAGACTTTAAGACTCCTAAAAATAGTGTAATTTCATTAAAGCTATATCATTTTTTCTTTATAGAATAATTTCTTTTTTGAGAGCTTAATTTTTTGTTGAGTATATCACATTTTTATTTAATTTCTTAAAAAAAAAGTGTTTTCTTTGTCCTAATTTTTTATTAAATTTTATTTTTATGTACCTCTGTCTCTCTACATTGTAACCATGTTAATGTTATTGTAGAGGATGAGAGAGTAATCGTTTTGTTAATAGCAAAATGGCGGCGACATGTCTTGAGTGTGAAATGATGCCCTTAAGGGATGGACTAAATTATATTGTTAGCAAACAAAAGGCGACGTGTGGGTTGGAAAGGGTCCTGGAGGAACGAGAGGGTTCCTGGAGAGAGAGAGGGAAACATTTAGACTGAACAAACACCTCCAGGGACAGCTCTAGATGAAAGACAACCCCTTCATATCTCACTCGGGAAACCAGAGAAAATCATTTAATAAATAAAATGTGAAATATAAAAAAATAACTTTCAGAGATTCTCCCCGTATATTAGCATATAAAAGTTAGTGTTGAGAATAGATTGAGGGAGTCTCTCTCCTCCCGCAGGCCGCCTCGAGAAAAATCAAGAAAAATCTATTTTTGGCCTAAAAAAAAGGTCAAAATATTCAGAAATTCTGACAAATTGAAAAATTTTGATCAAGACAACAAAATTGGGTTTATAAAAAAAAAATCATAAAATTCGTTCTCCTCTCTTCCCCCATAAAAAATGTCTTAGCTACGGACTTGATCAAATCTCAAACCCATCAAATTGTTTAGATAAAGTCGAGGCTTCATCAATCAAAGGTCTTTAATATTTGCAACATTTAATAATTTTACTATTAAAAATATCTTTTTCAAATTAAAAAGTTTCGTTATCTTATTGCGATTTTCAACCGTTTCTAACTTAAATTTTACAGAGAGGCAAAAAACTACATATTCTGTAAACAAAATGATAAAGGCAATGTTAGCCCTAATTTAGCAATAAGTGGTATGTGATGAGTTAATGCTTTGCTCCATTGAAAATGATGTTAAACTAGATTTTTACTCTAATCTCCAATTACAAAAATCTCATGGCCCAATTTACCTTGTTATGTTTCAAAATAAATTTTTACTTCAAAAATAATTCCAAGTTAAGATATATTTTTAATGATTCGAATATGAGTGGAAAAAAAAACAACGCTTGTAAGGTCCCCTTTAATATTTAAACTTGGTAATTTGATAGTGTTGTTGTTGGTGTTGTTTGAGACACCTTGTTTCTCTGTTCTCCCTCTTTTCACCCTTATAAAGGGCATACCCGTGGTTGTTGCGGTTCGATTGGCGTCTTACGATTTTCTTATCCCAACCAACCCCCCTTTTTCGTCTTGACACCTTCCACAACCCCCGACGGCTGAAAAGGACAGAAGGGAGTGAAACTTGTTGCAAGAGGGTCTTCTTAAGTTTGCATGCTTAGTGGTCGACGTCGGCGTCTCTCTCTCGCTCTTTTCTGTCTCCCTATTCTCTCTCTCTCTATCTCTCTTCACTACTCTTTTAACCCATTGGCCTTTGAGAGAGATAGAAAAGAAATAGGGAGTGATACAGAGCGATTAGTACAACTCTTTATTAAGGTGATGACCTATGGTAAATTATATAATTTTCCAATAAAATATATTTATTAGAAATAAATAAGAATAAGTTTCTCCCATCTTTTATATAAGCTATATACTATCATTATTACGTTTTGGTGAGGTGCTTTGTAATAAAGTGAATTAATAAAACAAATACCGTAACTCTTAAGGCCCCAAAAAGTCAAATATTTATTTTCTTATTAGAAAAGAGCCTTCACTTTGGGTTATCTGTCTTTTCTGATCATCGTGCTGATGCGTATAATCATTATGTAAAATCAGAACAAGAAATTGATTATCAACGAATAATACTCATCTAAGAGAATAAGGTGAAGATTTGAAAAATATTTTTAAAATTGTCAACATGACTGTACTGTAAGACAAGGACAGAGATCAATATTCATAAGCTTAAAAGTTAAGAGATGTGGGTTCGGATCCCAGGGGGTTGGATAAAAATTTATTTAAACCATTTGGATACCAATTGATCTAAATAAATATGCCTGCATAATGTGTATTGTCTATAAATAAATAATTGAATTCCTTAAAGAATATATGGCCGTAGATGTCAAAAAGTCTAGCAAAAAATAAAAGGACAGAGATGGCTTTTTGAGAGCTTTCTCTCTCTCTCTCTGTAGGCGTGGATTACTACCCTCTAGCTCAATTTTTTGATGAAATATTTATATTTCAATATTATTATCATAAAATTCTATAATATATTGGTTGTAAATTTTGATATACCAACTTTTTTACCATAAAAATTTCATTTTTTTTCTTTTTTAGAATATTATTAGAAGCTACTTTTTATATTATAGCTTCAAAGTAATTTTCATATATAACTGAAATTAATTAAAATTAAAATCCTGTTTTTTCGATTTCCGATTGAAATTATAAATTTTACTCGATTAAATATTTAAGAATGATAATGAAATTAAAAAATTTCCTCCTATAAGGATAAATTCAATTTAGATTTAATTAGAATGTTTCTACATCAAAGAGAGAGAGAGAGAGAGAAAGCAGCTGGAGGTGAAGGGAGGGGGGAAATATACTAATGATGTCTAGTCTGTTCTGGCAGTTCTCGAGGGAGAGTGATTAAGGAGAGACCAACCCCCTGCGAATTGAAACTCAAAAACCTTTCAGTTGCACAATGGTCCCACGACTTCCACCTTAAGTCTTTACCTATCAGAAACACGGAGGTGAATTTATAACCAGAGAACTTTCAATTAACACCGCAAAAAGCGAAGCGAAGTTAAGAATAAATGAGATTTATTTATTTATTACTATCAGATATGGGTTTAACTGTCGGAAAGCACGAATTTAGTTGCCATAGTATTGGGAGAAAAAATTGAATTGTAAAATAGAAAATTGTTATTAATATTTTTTGAAAATTTTGATATCAATAAAAGAATGGAACCTGAAAGGAGTAGAAATGTAAAATAAATACATCTCTCTTGTGTGATATGTGGTAGAGAGTGAGTATTCAAACAAGTGAATTTCTTGAGATTTTACTGCGGTGTTTAAGTTCTCCCAGAAGGAGCCATCATAAATAGGCTATGTATTTTTTGTAGTAAGCTGAATGTGAACAAGTTCATTCAGCTAATCAACTCCATCTGCTTAACAAATAAATAGACTTGTAAATGACTATTTTTTAATGAATAGATCAGCTTTTTTTTTTTCATATATTATATAACATATGTGCCCAAACTGCGATTCCTTGCCAACTTTTGTCAAGGCGGCTCAAAATGTCTCTATTTTTAATAAGAATTAGTATGTAATGAAATTAGTGTATAAAGAAAGAAAATTAATTTAATAAGTAAAATAAAAAAATTTAAGTTATAAAAGAGCTACGGCTTATGGCTCTCCAGTATTGTGAAAAATTTTCAAAAATGGTTTCCAATATTGTACGAATCCCTGAAAATCTCAATTATATAATAATAATTAAGAATTATTCTTTCTAAGCTCGATCCATTCTGCTAAGTTCAAAATCTCCGGCTTGTTCCCACTCTAAAAATATGAAATTCTACAAATTCCCTTTCACATCGATTGCTTACCATCCTCTCTCTTCCAATATAGTATTTTTAGAAAACATTTTTGAATTTCAAACAACGTCCAAATTAAAAAAAAAAAAATCACTTAATAGAATAAATATCACTTTCATTTTATCAGATCACTAGATTTTTTTTATAGGCAATAGATTAATTTTTCTAAAATTTTTCTTTTTTTTTTTTTTTTTTTTTTTTGAGTAAAGTCAATTTTAAGAAAATTAGGCCACAGTACAGGAACTTGTCTGTAGTCTGTATGTCTGTCCACAATTTGTTTTCGAATATCAAAATTTTAACTTCGGATTCGGATAAAACAACACAAAAGAAGTAAAAATCTGTAAAAATTTTTAATGTCGATTCATGACAATATGGTCAAAATGGCAGCCGAAATTTGACTATGTCAATTTTTACGTTAGATTCGGATATCAACATCTATAAACCGACACAAAAATTTTGATGCAAATGAAGGGAGCAATTCCATAGTTCTTGCACAGATTCAAGTTCGTTTCAGGTTTGCATATTCCCAGATGTTTGTAATTGTAATTTTTTTAAGACTTTTTCGTCATTTTATGCTATATCGAATCCATTTATTTAAAGTATTCTATGTGGTAGAAAATAAACTAAAATAAATTTTTAAAAAAAGTAAACTACTATTTTCTGAAGAGTGATAAAAATTGATCAAAAGTGTATGAATTATGAAATTTCATCAAAATCAGTTGAATTGATTTAACTATGCATAAGTCCATAGAGGAAAAATCAAATCATCAAAGTCTTTATGGTCAGAGACGATCAGGAAATTTCTTTTTAATGTTAAGTGAACTTTACATTTAGAAAAAAAAAACAATCTATTTTATTTGACAGGAAGTTGTATTTTTTATTCTTAAATTTTTTGTGCATTCAACTTCCCAAAAATTAGAAGTATTTTTTCTAGAGACCTAAATATTATCCATTTCTGTGGTAAAGGAATAAATTTATAATAAATTTAGATAACTTTCCCTTTTCTAGCAATAAAGAAAGCAGAATTTATTTTTGTTTCTAAAAAAAATTCAAGTGACCAAGAAAGGGAGGGTTGAGTTGTAGCGGTTTGGCTTCTGTTTATATATATTCATTCATTCCAATAGGATATTCCCAATTGCAAGAGGATGGGGGATGAGTTAGGCAAAGGACGTCTTGACTGCTTACACGCATGCCTTGCGGTCTAATTCAAGCGAATTACTGCACAGGCGTTCCTTCCTTCCTTTGGTCCAGCAAGACCACTTCGCCTCTATCTCCTATCTATATGAATATGTCTCTCTCTCTCTCTCTCTCTCTCTCGTCTTGGCTTTGACCTGAGAGGGAGAGAAATTTGCTGGACACTCACTCACTCTCTCTCTGTAATTTGTGCTTTGTGTCTTTGGGCCCCTTCTACGAAACATTCTTCCGGGGGTGGTAGAGAGAAAGAGAGAGAGATAGGACATCATCAGATCGATACCCAAAGAGAGAGAGAGAGAGAGAGCTTCCTTTTCAACGGTCTCTCAACCACACAGGCGGACGGACAGACAGTCTCAACTGGACCCGATTCGCAAGCTGCGGCAATCCTCTCTTTCTCTTCACCGAAATTGACCAATAAGACAAAAGAAATACTGTACATGATATAAAGGTTTCTTAATCAAAAATTCCTAAGGGAATAAAAAATTTATTTTTACTAAAGACCCTAAAATTCAAAAGTTTATTGAAGTAAACTGATAATTCAAGTTTAAAAAAATTTCAAAATACTAATTTAAATGTGTTAAAATGATAATAAAGCTAAGAATTTTGCATTAGAGGTTTTTACAATTTAACGATCTTTGAAGGGAAATAAAATTCTCTTTACAAGGAAAAGATATTCGGAATTCTTCTCTCTGGTGATCTTGAAACTTGAAAAAGTTTCTTTTATTTTCCAAATAAGTTAAGTTAATATCAAAGAAGGATGATATTTATATGTATCAAATCCAATGATAAAAGTTGGCTAAATAATCACCTCTAAAAAAATATAAAACAGTATTTTTTGGTGTTATTAATTAAAATAAAAATATTTTTCCTTTTGGCTAATTAAGGCCAGAGCTAAAAAAACCAAAAATATTTTGCGAGATTTTGTTTGAAAACCACCAACTAAAAAACTCTTAGTCGTTATTAATTATTTAAGATAATTAAATGTTGGACTTTTCTGCCGATTTTTTATGCCTTCTTAAGGGCCTTATAATAATGATATAAAAAACATAATTTTTTTTTATTTATAAGTATAAAAATTGTTAGACTGGATTCATATTTTTAAACCATAAAGCTTTGTTTATATCTAATACTCTAGCGCCAGTAAAAATTATGTATCTTTAGCTACAAACTCTTTTTGGCACATATGGTTTCTACTCGCGCCATTGTATTTACATAAACAAAGCTTTATTGATTATGCATAAAAATCACTTATTAGGCGTGGAATCTAGCCTTATTTTTATAAGTTTATATTGTGAAATCATAATCTTTGTGCTGGTTAAAAGGAGTGATTTGAACTAGATGGTAGTTTTAAAATAAAGCATATGAAGCGTAACCAGTGGTAGAGAAATAATAATTTGCGAGATGGCTGTTTTGATCAGTAACGCTCTTTTCCACCTCCCACCCGTGGCCAAGAGGTTAAAGATACTGACATTGTCTATATTGATAACTTTAAAAGCCAGGTAGTGTGGGTTCAGATCCCAGGCATTCCGGTGAAAATTTATTTAAATCAATTGGTTAACAATTGACGTAAATAAATATGCCTGAATTACATGTATTATAATATAAATTGCATATCATTCAAACTCTATATAACCTCAGGTGCCGAAGAGATGAAAAAAAATCAGTACCGTCCCTGGACTCAAAGGATCTTCCATTCCCGGGGAGAAAAATTTGAAAAATTTGAATTTAATAAACATACTTTTTCTATATTTTTTTTTTTTTTATTTGTCTCCCATAACTTTATAAACTTGAAAAACTTGGACAGAGTCTAAATGATCTTCGATGCCGAAAAAAAAAGCTTGACAAAATTATTTCTCATAAAAATGTTTATGATAGATATTAAAAAATACTTTATAAATCCTGAGGTTATAAATAACTTGAAAAATAAAGAAATGAATTTATAAATATATAAAAAAATTTTTTTAACTATTTAGTAATACGAAAATAAAAATTTAAATTACCATAAAAGGTGATGAAATTTTTCTTTCTTTAAAAAAAAAAAGTTTTTCTACCTCTTGGGGTTAATAATGAAATTATGTTAATTGAGTTTCCACTTATTTGTAAAAAATTTGTTATTCAAATGTAGATAAAGTTGAGATCTTCTTTTGTTATTTGTGTCATTTCTTCCGATAGATCAATAAGAGTGAAGAGAGAGAGAGAGAGAGAGGTTTGTGTGTGTTTGCCAATCCACCATTTTTATTCAAATCGGGGGGTTCAACTTTCGACGACGACGACGACAACGAATCTTAACTCCCCCCCCCCTTACCTAAAAAAAATCCTACCCCACATCCGATTTCGGTCCTCCTATTAACTCAAAAATCAATCCGTCGACTTAGTTGAGTGTAAAATAACCTTGTAAAGTTTTTGTTTGGGAGGACGTTTGTTTTTTTTCACACTTTAACCACTTGATTTGCATCTGCTGGCTTGGACCCCTCTTTTTTCTCTCTCTCTCTCTCTCTCATCTCTCCTTCAAGTGGGAATTGGCACCCACTTGCCTTCCGATTTGGTCAACAAGATTCAAAAGAGAAGAGAGAGAGAATGAAGTTGACTTTTAGCCAAATCGTCCAGCAGTTAATTGATACTATCGTCGTCTGTTCGTAAAAAAAGAGTCAAAAGAGAGAAAAAAAGTTCATTGATTAGCATCTACGTATTTGACTTAGGTAAGAAAAAAAATTAAAATTCCTCTGAATGTTCTACTTTAAAAGGATCTTAAAGCTAATCCTTCATCATTTCAACAAACGCTCTAAATATATTAAATGTTTCTATTATGTAGTTTAGCTAAAAAAATTATTTACTTCCTAAAAGAAAATGAAATAAAAACGTTATGTAACAAATAAATTAAAATGGTTAATGTGTTTAAAAAGCAATTTTTATTCAAAATCCAAAAACAAAAAATAATGTGTATTTGTTGCCTAAAGATGATTTCTTGAGAAAAGTTGCTTGTGAATAGCGTTACAAAAACATTTTAATTTTAAAGTTTGGGTAAAAACTTGATTTTGGGTCAAAAGACTTTAATATAACAGTTTCATTATATAGCTAGTTTAGTTAAATTTTTTATTATTAGAATGTAGGAGGTTTATTAATTTTCTTCCTGAATTCATGAGCTCCAATTTATTTATTTAATATTGTATGCTGCGATTTATCAACATTATTTCTAAGGAGCTTTTTTTATTTCGTATATATAGGTATTTTTTGCATAACGCGGTTTCAAACAAAATGAGTCTAATGAGATTTTTATTATTGTAATTGGCAATAAGTTTATTAATTCAAATTTTTAAAAATAATCAAATAAAAACAATAAAATGCACCCCTATGACTATAAATTCAAATAAATTTTGTGATAAACAAATTCATTTTGTAAAATGACATAAACAGGCGGTTTTGAATAGCGCGGATATTTCTTGCAAGGTATTAACATATTCTGGAATTTTGAATAATAATTTAATTTTTATTGGATCAAATTATATAGACTATTTATAAAATTTCCTTTATTATTCTGTAAATGTGATTTCAACTATTGTTTTTAATTTTTCAAACTATTATATAGGCTTATGTGCTGAGAGTGGTTTAATGTATCTAGACTTTTATTATGGATGGAAAAGTATAATACATGTTATAGCCTATAAAGGAGGTATCCTAGCTCTAAAGTTTAAAAACTTACGTCTTGACTTTTGAGAATAAAGGACTGAATATATTTAGTTCATAAAAAATTGTATATACCGGGTAATTATCATATTTTACTAAAAATTCAAAAATCTGAAAATATTTGTGCATAGGGGTTAATTTTGAAAGATAATAGTGAGAAGAGTCCTTATTATTATGCCATTGAATTTAATTTTCAACAATTCCTTGGGAAAATTTTTATATTACCATGATGGATGGAAGAGTAGAAAAACTCAGTACATTTTATAGCCTATAAAGTTGGTACCTCTAAAGAAAGAACTACCCTTTTGGGAGTTTTAACTCTATATTTGATTGAGTCTTAACTTTTGAGAATAAAGGACTTTAAATATTTATATATTATTTTCACAATACCAAAGAATTATTTAGGAAAAGAAAGTCATTACATGGTCTTAGCAAAGGGGATCAGCCACTAAGATCTCTGTTATCAAGAAAGGCCAAATACTGCTGAACCTGGGATGGATGACCCCGAGAAGTATAAATGTTGGCCGGAAGATATCAATATATGAATATTTAAGCCTATATAATTATAGGGATATTTGTAAACTGTAAATGGCCTCTGAAGCCGCAAAAAGTATAAAATAAAATACAATCATTATTTCATGAATCTTAATCTAATATATATTTATAATTATCTATGATGATCCTTTGTAGTCCCAGAAAAAGTGAGGTCCATGTTTCTACTCTAGGTTGCACCTAATTTTTTCGGAGATATGAGTTAATAATAATAGTTATTTAAATATTATTTCATAAACCAATAAATGACATTTAGCCTACCTCTTTGCTATTATATAAAAAATTTGTTTCTTAAAATTCATTGTCCAAGCATCTTCGTTGGCTATAGTTTTATATACATAATATATAAATGTCATAAAGATGAAAAAATAAGTATGAGAGGGAGAGAGGAGATTCCCGTTTTCAACTGATCAGAGAGGGAGGGAATAATAAAGGGAGGGTAAAGGCGCCCCGAGTCATTAATTTTGATATCTTGTCTGCCTCCCCCACTCTCATCACCCCTACCACCCTTTTTTTGGACACTCGGGAGGGGGTTAAAAAGAAAAGGAAGGGCTTCTCAGCCAATGGCAATGGCGCTTTTTATTAGATCCATAAATTCATCATATCCAAGGGGCCAAGGGCCGCCCTGGGCTGCCATTGGCGCTTCGATGGCCCCGCGTGGTGGGGCGGAGGCCCACGCGATTGGCCCCCCTTCACTCGATATTAATATTGAATTTTTGTCGGCTATGACGTCATAGATGGAAGCAAGGCAAAGTGCGCAAGCCCCGACAAGCCAAAGGAGACGACGTCGTCCTTGGTCCTTTCTATACTGGCCAGCGGTCAGATCTCTCTCTTCATCTTGCTCTCTCTTCTTCTTTCTCTATCTCTCTCTCTATCGTACTGTAAACCAACAAACTTTCTCTCTCTCTCTCTCTCTCTCTTTTAAGGGAATGAAAAAACCTCTTTTTATTAAACTAATTTTAAATTAATATTAATCATAATATTTTATTGTCATATGCTATTAATTTAACACCATCTATCCGAAATTTTAAATATTTATAGAGTAAATTTTATTAGATATATAAAAAAAATTTTGTAATCAAAAGATGTTTGACCCTATATTTTTTATTTTATAAATAAAAAAATTTATTTTTGAAATCAATTTTAAAAATCAAAAACAAATCATATATATTTTTATAATAGAAGTGGATTGTAAAATATAAATCTTTATCCATGTAAATCAGGGGTTGCCAAAAAGAAAAATCATTCTTATTAATAATGATTATGACGAATTCTGGAAGGCACTTTTTCTCTCAATTAAAAAAAATATATATATTTTTGTAAGGGGTGAGTAAGTTAATAAATAATTTTCTAGGGGTGCAAAAAGAAGGTAAACCCTAATGGAGTTGGAAATATAAGACTCAGAGTATGAGATGACGATCAAACATTTAAAGAGTAGTGTGCCTACTCTTAAGCAAAAGTCAGCCTTTTTAAATCTTAAATTTAAAATAAAGTCATCTTTATTCATATAGTTATCATTGGTAAAAACAATTTTTAATAAGTTTGACGTTACAAATGGTAGCTGTGAAGAATAATATTTTGTATAGAAGGACATCAGCCAAAAGGATAAAAAGTCTTTATTAAAATTGATGATCTCGGAGACGTTTCTGCTGCCCTACTATATGAAATATTTTTAATGAGTCTTTTGCCTGTATGTACAGTATTAAGCAATTGGACTTGAAAGTATATAATAAGAATATATTTTACTTTTACTCTTTATTTTAATATTAATTATATAATAAATTATAAATATTAATAAAGGGAAATGATTACTATAAGAAAAGAAAAATTATTAAATGTGCGCCCTGTAGATAGGCAACCGATACAAAGTTATGACATTACGATTACCGAAAAATAGGCGCAAATAAAAAATTAATTTGTATAAATTGGAGATCGGTAATTTATTATTTAAAATAGTCATTCTGAATGTAATTATATATAAATTAGCTCTTCCCCTATCTTTCCACAAAATATATTTTAGCTTTATATATATTTTAATTTTTCTGCGATTATTTGATCTTCTAAATTTTTAAAATTTAATTGGAACATGAGTTATTTATTTTAAAATTAACGATTGATATTTAAAAAAAAAAATTGTAATAATAATAAATAAATTTGTACTTTAAAATATTTATTTTAAAAAATAAGTTTTCTTCGAAAAATTATGTGTGTTTTTTGCGAAGCCACCGCTGAAAGGCCTCTGTTGGCATGCCTTGCCATATAAAAGGTCAGCCTCTTCTAAGTTCTTTTATCTTTTAAAATGTAATCCGGAATTATAAATAATTAAATTATTATTGTATATTAATATTTATAATATATAAAAATCAATGTGCGCCTGTTAGTTAGGCAATTGAAACCAAGAAATGTTCCTTTGATTACTAAAAATAGGCGCATCAAATGTCTCTAATTCCATTCTGCCACTCTTCTAGCATTCCCATTAAGCTTCAGGCTGTGCGATGGGCCGGCTTGATTATTCTACCTCGCCTTTGCTCACTCTCTATTCTCTTCTATTGAAGAAAGAAGAGTCTATTTTTATAATGTTATTGTTACGATATTTTTGTATTATGTTTTTATAAGATTTTCCAATTCCATATGATTGTTTTTGCAATATATTTTTTCAATTCTTCTGGCGACTGGCTTAAAGGCTAAGTATAAAAAAGGCCTACCCCTCAAATTCAAGTAGACATTAGTTCAATTTAGAATTAAAAGAACTTAATGATTAAGCATAAGTGGCCAGGGCTTATTAAGCCGATTAGCAATTTTAGAGAGAATATTCAGAATATAGTTTTTCCTAAAAAATTTTGATCTGTTATTTCTTCGATCATTCAATTTTCCGCCCCAAATTTTCTCTTATCCCAATATTTTTGGCAATAAATTTTATATTATATACCTTTTCTGTCTATCTCAAATTTTCTCCCTCAAAATTGATTATTAATTTTCCCTCTTAAAATATTGTTTGAACTTTTCATTACATTTACTAAATAAAGATAAAAATTGTGTTTTGGCTGAATATGGAAGCATAAGGTCCAACGGACCTATAATGACCAGTGGTCACATGCAACCACGAAGAACAGGAGTAAAAGAGAGAGAGAGCACTTTAAAAGGTGCTTGTTGAGTTTTTGTTTGAAAGATTGGAGATTGAAAGTTTTAGGAAAGAAAGGAGCAGGGAGGTTATTCCAGTCACGGGAGGTCATATGATAAAGGAAGACTGGAATTGATTAGTTCTACTAGTCGCAAGTTTAACGACATGAGGATGTTAGGGAGATGACTCCGGTTACACGGTTCCCTGAAAAGGGCTGCAAAAAATTGATTTGAGTGCAACCTGCGGCAGAGAAAAAATTTTTTAAGTGCAGAAAGAATCTGGATATATCAAAAATCTATGAAAGATATATTTCGTCCAATTTAAATTATTACAATATCTGTAGATAGATCTATAAAAAATCTTTTTTGTAAGAATATGTATGTGTATGTGAGTAAGTGGAGTAAGAGTGTGTTAGTGTGTGCGATTGAATAATTCATTTTTCTTATTTTATTTTATTTGCAGTCATCTTTTCTTTCCTTTATTGAGTGGGATGGGTGGAGGGAGGCTTTAGGGGCCGCGTTAGGAAGCTTGGAGTCAGAGGGCCCCCCCTAGCATTCTGCACGCCACTATCGCCATTCGCCGGTTGAACTCGACCGCAACGGCCGTTTCGCCGTCCGGAAACTTTGAGTTTAACTTCCGCTTTAGTGGCTGCACCACCTCCCTCAACCCTTCGCACTCTCACCCTGTCTAATATCCTGATCATCGTATAGAGAGAGAGAAAGAGAGAGGAACCTTCTCCCTTCAACCTAGCATTCCAACCCTTATATTTAAGGAGCTTTTTTCAGTAAGAAAATAATTTCTGAATTAGGGATTTTATTTATTTATTCATGGCTTATTTATTGAAAAGAGTATATTTAACTTAATCTCTTTATAAAAATAATTTAGTGTCAAATTAATCACTTTCTTATTTCTCACGAAGAAAGATGTTATAAATGGGACTAATAAAACCAATTAATAAATTTGATATAAACAAAAGGCAATGAGTTTTTTCAACCAGAGGTTTTTGAAAAAATATTAAAAATAAAAAGTTATGAGACATAGGAATCATTCCCTTATGAACATTTTCAATTATTTAAAAGAGAGGCAAGAGGTTCAGAATTGTTTTCCAAAAATTCTAAACTTTTATTATATATTAAGAAAATTGAAAATCACCCGTAAATTTAAATGAACATTAGAAGGTTGATGGTTGTTCTCTTCCTGCTCTAAGCGATAAAAATTATTTAAATTAAATTGGATATCAATTAATTTAAATATATATTTGAATATATATAGTCTAAATGGCTTCTGATACCGAAAACGTATTAAAAATAAAAAAAGAAAAAAAAGAAAATTAGATTAATAATAAAAAAAAAAAAGCTCAACTAAATGTCATATATAAATTTGGTCACAAAAGAAAATATCCGTCTTGTTTTTAAAGTACTCTCTTACAATTAGAATAGGTTAACCCTCTGGAAACCAACTTCTATGCTCAATTGGTCGACTGAATATTTGAAGTAGTTTGTTGTAGAAGATCAGATTAAACTAAATTCTGAACTGAATTAAAATGGAAAGAGATCAATTGTCCAAAATATGTAAAATTGCCCCCTCTCAAAAAATATTTCTATGTATTTGCTCTTGTTCAATCTATAAAAATAAGAATATTTTATAAATTTATTTGTTTATGATAAATATTTTGAAAAATAAATTTAAAATTTTAGAAAAAAATAATGTTTTTTGATTTGTGGATTTAACTCCATTGGATAGGATATTTGAAGTTAGGTCAAGGCCTTCACTAACGAGAGTTAATGAAAGAGAGTGTAGAAGAAAAAAGTTTTCTAAAGAAGCAAATAAAAAAGAGCTTAAATACCAATTTCAAAATTTTAAACATTTTTGGAAAAAAAAATAAGGGACGCCTGTTTAACATTTTAAATAATAATACAAATTTCAAATATCTTTTGCTCGAATTCTGTTACTCGGTTAGAATTTATAGAAAAGTTCCAATTATTATATTATAAATCTGGAATTTTTTTTCTTATTATACAATTCATACGATTTTAAAAATCTCTAGTAAAGTTATCATTACTCCAAACTGATATCAGAGTACAGGGTTCAAATGTCATCAGAATCGGAGAAGATGTAATTTTTTTCTCCTTTGTGTGAATATGAGAAGTAAAAATTTAAGTAATTTTTTGGCCTTCTAAATTAAATAAAATCTTAATAATAGACCTGTCCTGTTCTTTTTGTGAAAGTCTCTCCAAATTAATGTTTTGTTGAAAACAAGCCACTTCTGGCATCTAAGGTCAGGGCCGTTGAAGATTATTGCTCATTTCAGCCCTATTGACTGATGATGGTTTTATCTAATTAAAGCCGAAACGTTTCATTATTTTGGGAGTTTTATTTTGATAGAGGCTACCCTACTGACTGACTTCTTCCCTTTTCACATATCTCTAAAAAATATTTTATTTAAACTAGTTTCTGATAATAGTCTCTGGATGAGACTGGTTCCGTACATGTAATGAGCCAACTTTAGCCAAAGTTAAGTAGGTTTTCTTGTGGTTTTCCTTTGCTTGGAGTCACTCCCGCGAGTTAGCTTAAAATAAATACAATCTTTTAGAATATAAATCAATTATTCTTTAGATTCATGAATAAACAGCTCATCTTGAAGAATTATTATCTTTATAAAAAAGGAAAACGTGTATTCTAGTACAAATCCATTATTCTCTCATTGTTTGTTTGATTACAGAATGCTGTTGTAATAATTGAAAAGTTTCTTCTCATGAAAGGGATTATTATATTATTGAGGAGAATAAAGAGGAAGGAAAAAAAGAGATGTTGGTGGGGCGGGGGAGGGGGTGGTGAGTGCAATGTCCACATCTACAAAGTATTCTCTCTCTCTGTATGTTGAGATCCGATTTTGAAAGCTTTCAATTTGCCCTCTGGGCACATGTAGCTGTAAGGGCTAAGGGCTAAGGGCTGCACGGAGGTGAGTCGGGTCCAGAAGGGCTGCTGGATGGCAAGAGAAAGAGAGAGAGAGAGGGAGAGACCTGCAGAGAAGCTCAGGCTAAGGGCGCACTAAGGGCTAAGGGGTGGCAGGCAGGCAAGGCAAGCAAGCCCAGCAGCAGCAGCCGGCTTAAGGCGCATCGATCCGGCCGAGGACGGCCAGCTCACCCATCCCACAACGGCCACCCAATCTCCAAAACCCCCTCCCTTCAAATTTTCATTTTTATACCTCCCCCAATTTAAGTTTATGTCTATTTAAAACTATAAAAACCCTCCGTATAGAGTGGCTTTCTGCATAGTTCAGTATTGTATCCCATGCTTAGCAGGATTTTTTCATTAAATAAAAATGTAAACAAGTCATCAACGATGTGTTGAGGTTGGAATATGGATTCCACAACAATAGGCGCTCAAGCAACTCTAAGGAAGTGTATGGAGGGGACCTTAAGAAGAATTTACTCTCACTGGTGAACTCATCGAGTAATTCTTAGTGAGTCTGAATGACGAAAATATATTAAAAGATTTGTTTATAAATAAATATACAAGAGAAGGAGTGAGAGCTTGCAAACTCCATGGAAGGTGGCCGATAGATGTCTATACATACCAAGTCTGCTGGGTTTAAGAAGTATCTCTTACCGTGCCACGGGAATTTTCTTTCTCATCAAAATACAGCAACCGCTAAAGAAGGATTTATTTATATTTAATGAAATCAAGTTTATTTTTACCCTATACCCTAGTGAAGTTGCATTGAATGAATCTCTAGCGTGAGTATGCTCGATAGTAGAGTTTTATATATCTCTTTTTATTCGTTTGAAATTGGAACTCCAAGAGAGAAGTCTCATGACTCATAAGGATTAAGATTTTTAACAAAATATAATTTTATGAAGGTTTTTTAGAAAGTGAAATTTTAAAAATTATTAAAATTAACATACGGCTATTAGGAAAAACAAATTATCCAAAAAAAAAATAAGTCACGAGTAGTTCTTTGAAAGTCCGAATTATGAAAAAATTTGTTTATAAATATAAAAAAGGAGGAGTTAGAGTTAGGTAATTTCATGGAATAAGAGACTAAGAAATTTCATATGAAATAAACACTACTTTTCATAAAATGTAGTATATTATTTATTTTCATAAATTGGTTTTGGAAATAAAAGGCTACTTGGAATAGGAGCTAGCGCATTCTGCTCAGGCAACCGGTGTTCGATATAAATAAATAAATAAATAGATGTGCTATTGAAATCATTTAAATAATTAGTTAATTAATTAAAAAGCTCAATTAATTTAAATAAATGATTCTTGACTCTGTTATTTTAAAAGGCCTTTTTTTCTGATAAACATTTTTATTAATATTTAAAAAATGGAAAATCGTATGAAGTAATTTTTTTTTGTTTTAAAAGAGTTTTATAAGACATAAAATTTCTATTTGATTAAGAATCTGGAAATATATATAGTTAAAGTTTGCCAATAAAATTGAATCACTTTTTCTTTCTGTGACCTATGAAAAGTAAAATTCATAGATATATCCTAAGTTCTATCAAAATGTTCTATCAAATGTAATATTTTGACAAATCAATTCTTTGGCCTTTTTCATAATATTTATATACTAATTTAATTTAAAAAGTCTTTGTCGGCATATTTAGACTCCGTCTATATTTATTTAAATTAATTAACCAATATAATTTAAATAAATTTTATTATTCAGGATGGGAGGCGAACCTTGAAGAATGATACGAGACTTCTACAGCTGCTTCAATATTGGATAGGGCAATTTTTGTCATTGTAAAGAATTAAAAATTATATCTGAAGAATAAAAAGCTGAAATATGATACTTTATACAAATAATTAAAATAGATATTGAAAATAATTGTTTATCTAATAAATATCCTCAATTATAATTGTATTATAAAATTATTATAAATTCGGCCTTATATATCTAAATTAATTGGCAGCCATATAATTTAAATTTTATAGCTCAGAGTGGAAAGTGACCCACTGCTCCTTAGATCATGAAGCATGAAAAAGTCTGCTCAAGTGATAGGGGCAATTTTTTTTAAGTCTTCAGCATCTGAGGCATTAAACGATATATGATATACCAATATATTTACGATACAAATGATACAGAGATATTTATTTATATCACTTGGTATCAAATTGATTTAAATAAATTTTCATTGGATTGTATAGGATCCGAGATAGGGTCATTCTTTAAATATATATATAGATATAATTCAAATTTTTGTTTATTAATAAATTGTTGCTATGTTTTGTGTGGTGAATATTCTGATTTATTTTCACTTTTTTTTACTAAAAATAACATGACTTGCATACTAGGGTTGTAGAGCTACTCCATCTTTTATTCCCTGAGGATATGGTTAGCGTTGGCTAAAAAAATGTGAGAGTGTTGCAACTTTGTTGATTATTTCTTTTTATTACCAACAATAATAATAAAAAAAAGATGCTAAGTCAGGACTTTGAAAGGATGAAAAGCGTGCTATTATTTATGACATTTGCCTTTCTTTAAAAGCATATAGGCCTACACCAAATTTCAATTGAATCAGTCAAATGGTGCAAAATGATGACAGTTTCTTGGCCAAATAACTTTTGAATATCTTCTTCTCTCCATGTTAAGGTCCTTGAGACTTTTCCTATTTACAAAAATGAAAAAAAAAAAAGCTTGCTGATAAATGATTAGAACTGAAAAAAATTCTTGTCTATTTTACTGAACTAAAGACTTTTTAAAGGAACTAGAATATTGTAGGACAAATTGTATCGAGGACTAATTGATAATTTTTTTTTTAAGAAATTCTAGATTTAGAAGAACACACTTATAGGACATATTAGTTCCTAAAAAAAATTACATTTTAAAGTCACCGACTTATTAAACATCCATCGCAGAGCATATGTAGTTAAGATGTTTTTAAGAGAAGAACATCAAAAATGACAATAAAATTTTTTTAAAATAGGAATGTCATTCGGCACTATCTATCTTTTCCATTCGCCTATATAGGTAAATAGTATTAATTATTATTAGATTTTAGAAAGTCCTAGAACAATGAAAAAAAGAGGCTTTGCCATAATGATGTTAATATTTTTTAGAATCAAGTGGAGCGAGTTTACTCATAAAAATGGACAAAGGTTCTCCCCTTTTTTTTAGGGGAGAGTTCTTTTATCAGGGCTAAGTTGACGGTTTTGTATTTATATTCATTCACCTTCCATTTCTCTCTCTCCTCTTCCTCCTCTCTCGCTCTCTATCTCTCTCTCTTTTGCGATCCGATTGGCAAATCCCAAATGTACAGAATAAAAAAGTTTATTCTGTTTGATGGAATGGCAGCCTCTCTCTTTCTCTCTCTCTCTCTCTCTCTCTCTCAAGTCCACTTTGGTCCAGCCTCTCTCTCTCTCTCTCACAATACGTGCTGCACACAACCCTCGA
>JAAAKE020082689.1:0-100567 GCA_010014785.2 Anisolabis maritima | reverse complement strand
CCCCACCCTCATAAATGGCAATTATTTATTTATTTATTTATTTTTTATTTGATTTACAGGAAGATGTTTATCGGAGGACTAAGTTGGCAGACCAGTCCAGGTGAGTCATTGACAGTCTGCTTTATTTACAAACAAACTACCAACCACCATTGAAGTGTCATGTGTATTCATCGATGTGTTTATTTTCTATCAATTGAGTGAAGTTTTTTTTATTTTTATTTTTGTGTGCATCAGTGCAATAATTTCTTTTGATAATATTCAACAAATAACAAATGTGTAATTGTTATATACAAATATATGTGTGTGTATTATCTATGTGTAAAATAGAATTTAGGGCAGCAGTGCTTGACTCCCGGGTCACGTCGACCCGACCCGACCAGAGAATCGAGGGAGATCCCCTAGGAGGACCCGGGTCTCCCGAGGGAAGCCATCATTCGCGCCAATAACTAGGCCAGTGCCCTCGACCACCCCCACCACTCACTCCCCTACGATCACACATCGGTTGTGAGTTTTATGAATTATCATCACAACTACGCAATATACTCTCTCTTCCTCTTCTATATATACTATATATATATATATCTTCCCCTTCTTTTTCTTTATCTTCTTTGTTCCAATTTTATTATTTGTTTTGTTAATTCAAAGGGTGAACTAAATAAATCCTGACCTAGTCAAGGTTAACTTTTAACTTTTTTTATAATTCTCTTATTAATATAATATTTATTAAAGAAGATATTTTCGCAATAGATTTAATTTAGTATAAAATATTTTTAGAAATTATTTTTACATTTATGATATATATATATATACACACCTGTAAATCAAATTTTTTAATTTTTTCGATCTCTTAGACTCTTTAAACTAATAATAAAAAAACTAATATTTATTAAAACAGAGATTCTCAAACTTGTGATATGAAGGGGCCACAATTTTCTCACAACGCTCCTATGTACAATATGATTTTTAGTGACATTACAAAATTTAATTAAAATTTACAATCTAATCCAATTTCTAGGCTTTGATTTTATACATTTTTTGAAAATAATAAAAATATTTGAACATTTCGCGGCATCTGAGAGCGCCACAACGCACACATTGGGAACCTTTATATTAAACAAATATTTTTTCAAATTATTATTCGCTCTATTTTCTAAATTCTGATTTAAATATAAATTTATTTCCTTTTTATAAAAGGATTGAAAAAACTCATTCGAAATTTGTTCTTAAATCTAAATCAATTATCAATAATTAAAGAAAATAAAATAAAAATTTTTGAATTTCTGCTTATCCAAAGGGGAAGCAAATAATGAGAGAATCTTTTTCAAAGGGAATGGAGCAAAATTTTTTAAAAATATTTATTATAATCAGAACACTTTTTTCAAATAAAATGGCCTTGTCAGCATGTGTAAATTTATTTGACTTTCTCTGAAAATTATTTGAGAAATTTGCAAGGAATATGATTTATACCGGATGAGGATGCGGCATCCTTACTATTTTTCCCCTGAGCGGTGATTCCAGGCGGGGGGGGATAAACATTCTCTCTGCCTCTTTCTTCGGGCGCCGATGCTCTAATTTTATATCTATTAATTTTAATTCTTTAAAAATCCAATTTTAGTGACTGTACATTCACACTATAAATAAACTAGCCATGTGGCATGCTTTTGACGGGCCCAACAAATGTCACTTTATAAAAATACAATTTTTTTCTATTCTATTAATAATACCATGATATAACAAAATAGAGGAAAACAACACTTTATTCAAAGGTAGAGAAAGAACCCACCATACAGATATTCCAGTCAATAATTAGACTCTTGTCAAGCGTTGTTTCTTATTACAGGTGGCGTTTCACCTTTTTTCTAATCTATTTCTCCAAAAAATTTGGATATGCCAATACAATCTTTTACCACCTCGAAATTTTATCTGAACTATGGCGCCTCTATTATCTAAATCATTTTTCTAAATTTTATTTGACCATTTATTGGGAATTTTCCTTGTTCGAAACCGAAACCAATATCTTAACTTGGATTAGACTAATTTTTCTCGAATTAACCTAAAAAAGAAATTTATTTTATATTCACTTTTTTCATTATATTTGTCCCAAATATACGGCTGACCCTACTAACCGATTATTCGCAATATACTATAAATCTAATTATACAAGTTTGATTTAAACTTAATAATTAAATAATTTGGTTTTTATTATTGTTTATAATACTTTTTGGTTTCTCTGGTCATTAAACATTCTTTTTGTCAAATTGAAAATTTGTTGATAAACTGGCTTTCTTCCAAACGCTTGTTTCTCCACTCATCCGAGGTTCTTTCAATGTTTAGTCATGCTTCACTGATGGCGGCTTTCTTCTTACTTATTCTTTAAATATACTATTTATTAAATGTTAATATCCAAATATTTTTTAATGCCTAAAGAAAAAAAAAGTATATATATAAAATATAATGACATTTTCAACTTTGACGAAAAAGAGAGTTTCTTTTAAAAAAAAGAGGGCGGAGCATAAGAGAATTGTCATTAACTTCACTCTTCCTCTTAAGTATTAATATCAGGTATTTAAACAAATTGTATTTATGTAATGACATAATCTTCACGATACTTTATCTCAAACTAATGAGAGGAGGGGGAGGAGAGAACGTAATAAATGCCGATTGCCAATCGTTCAATCTTTTTTTGGAGAAAATTCTAAAAGCTAAACTGTATTTGGCCACTCAAGGCGGAGTGAGTCGGAAAGACTACCCATTCCTTCCCTTCTTGGTTTCCTTGGTATGCCCGTGATTATTTACATATTTAAATAAAAAGGAATATAATTGAATGGGGCAAATTTCGCGCGTATTTCATCCCTCGATTTCACACCTGCGAGCCAGAACTTTTTTCCATTCAGAACTATAAGACCATATTTCTTCATGATTCTGTCCTCTCTTTCTATAATAAATTAATGCTTCTCCTTTCATATGATATACAGCAGTTTACCAATACAATTTTGCTACAACGTTTCAATAGCCCGGTTTTCTATTTGCTATTTTAAATTCTCAAATATTTAGATATTTTAGTTTTAGACCGCTAAGGCCACGCTATTCGTCATAGAAGTCAATAGTTGACTTACAATTGTAAACAATCCATTGCAAAATTTTCTCTACAGAACAGCGCTTATTATAAATCTGAAAAAACTGGTGGATCACTTATGAGAATTATACATATTTTTAAGAAAATTTGCTTCCATCGACAGTATCTTAATAAAAAATTTGACGAGAAAAGAAGTGTTTGCAATGCTCTGAAGTCTGTCACACTAGAATTGCAGAGACCGAACATAATTTGCAAGTATTAGTAGCACAAAGTTTTGTAGAAAACCCTCATAAGCGCCAAAGAATAGCATCCCTAGAATTGGATAGACTAAAGAGTCTATAGTTACCGTATCGACCACAAGAGTTAATGTTTGTTCACATTTTTATAATAATACACTATTTTTCACATATTGGTTCAATCTTTTTTTTTTTTTTTTTTTTTTTAAGAGCTTAAGATGTTTCTTATTTAAATTTAAATAGATAAACTTACTTTTGGGCCATCCTGTATTATATTTTTAAATTTTCAAAAAGTTGTTTTCAAAATTAATATGGGAAGGATGAAACCTTTATTCCTCAAAAAACAGTGTGATAATATTTTCTAATTTAGCAAATTTTAATTATTTTCTTAGAGTTTTTTCTGAGACATCTATTCATTTCCTTTGCAAAGAGCTGAGAAGAAAAAAATTTGAATTACTATTTCTTTTATCTGCCTTTACTTCCCTGCCAGAATTTAAGTGTATGTATTTATGTAGATATATTCATTTAGGAATATTAAATCTCATCTCTAGATTCTTCTACAATTTTAAAGATGAAATTAATTAATACATTTTAAAGTCTATATAATTTCCAACAAATACAGAAAGTTTGAATGAAAATGTTGAAGCACTTTTTGAGAATATTTTAAACTGAATTTTTTCTGAAAATCTTTCCTCTCACATCAAAATTGAAAATTCAACTCTAAATTTTATTGTGATCGCAATAGCTTCCTTATAATATATATTCACTTCATATATACCAGATAATGGAAAATTAAAAAAAAAAAAACTTTTAAATATATTTAAATTGTTTTTAATTGTTTCTGGTATTTTATATGCAAGTATTTCAAAGAGTTCTAATTAAAAAATTATATAAGTCCCAAAAGAGTAAAAATAAATATTGAAGTAGAAAAAAAAATCAGTGGATAACTAAAAATGAATAATATAATTAATTAAAAGGCTGAAATGCATTATTTAACAGATTAGAGGGATTTAAAAATGTTTTATAAATACTCACTTGAACCTATATAAGTTTTTTTTTTTTAATAGACTTTTATAGTCTTTTCGGCATGATGTCATATAAACATTAAACGATTTATAATATATATATTTACGATACAAATGATTCAGGCATATTTATTTATATCAATTGGCGAACCCATACCCCTTGGCTTTTATGGATATCAATTCTGACAATGTCCATATCTTTAACTTTCGGCCACGAGGGGGGGGGGGGGGGTACTACTACTACATAAGTTATTATGGGGAAGGCCAGTGAATAATATTTGAACATGACTAGTGAACAAAAGCAGAGTCAAATGAATGAAAGATAGTCCGGCTTATCTCAGATATTTCAAATTAAAAAAATTTTATTTTAATAAAATTCTCGGCTAGTGTATTGATTAGAGATAACAAAATTAAAAATAGAATAAACATCTAAAATTGGCTTTTTTAATATTAATGAAGTACTAAAAGAAGAATGCTCTTATCTTAAATTAAGTTTTTTCAATTGATTCATACGAGGACAAGGATGATATCGTTTCTTTGTTTAATTCAATCCACATAGAACTAGTTCTCAATTTTTTTTGAGAAATATTGGGATAAAATTAAAAATTTAACATGCCTTGGCAGTAATGGATTTTTTACGCTAACAGAATTTTGCCTTGAAATTAATTATTTCAAATATAACAAATTTTATTTTCAAAAACAAGGCCTGGGAATGGGTTTAAATATAGCGCCGTTAAAGACAACTTAATTAATTTTAAAATCAATAAATAACATCAAATTTACATATGAAATTGAAGGAAAAAAAAAATACTCTTTTTGGACATACTGTTAATTAATAAGAGTCCAATCATTCAAATTTATTGATTCCATAAATTATATTCGAGCGGAAGGATTATAAAATTTTTGTCTCCTAGATCCTCTTTGCACAAAATTAATATCCTAAAAAGAAAATTAAGGCTAAGTGCTAAGGTGTATTGGAATGAAAACATTAATAAATTTAAAAAAAAAGAAAATACCTATTGATTAGAAGAATTGTCTTTAATAAACAAACATCCGAAAACCATCATCCCTCCTCAAATAAATCACCCTACACCATCCCAAGAACCCAAATTTTACAAAATGGCACACATATGAGTGTTTAATAAAGTAAAGGCGCTCTTTAATAATTATAAACAAAAACCAATCCTACCTTACTGGGCTTTTCATAATACGAATACAAAATTGCAAAAGAAAAAGAAAAACATAATCTACAAAATAAAATGTAAATCTTGTAACAAAGTTTATATAAGGAATACACAGAGATATGCGAGGGTTAGAATGGCATTTAAACATTTACATGCTACGAAAAATAATAAATCAAACAACATAGTCATTAATCAATTTAATATAGATAATTTTTTAAGTTTTAGACAGAACTCAATAAGTTTAAAAGATTTTTCAAAGAAGCAGACTTCATTAAGAGGGACATTAACAATGCTGTTAATTTTAAAGTAGAGGTAGAAGGCTTTTCCAACGACTTTAAGATGCTACTGAATTCCTAGAAACAAATTAGAACCTTTTTAAATAAGGCTCCTGCTTTATTTAAAAAAAAAATTTTATAATTTTTTACCTTTTTTGCCCTCGTATGAATCAATTGAAGAAACTTAATTTAAGATAAGAGCATTCATTAATATTAAAAAAAGCCAATTTTAGATGTTTATTCTATTTTTAATTTAGTTATCTCTAATCAATACACTAGCCGAGAATTTTATTAAAATAAAATTTTTTAATTTAAAATATCTGAAATAAGCCGGGCTATCTTTCATTCAATTGACATTGCTTTTGGTCACAAGTCATGTTCAAATACTGCCCCCTGGCCTTCCCTCATAATAACTTATGTAGGATGAAGTGACTATAAAAATTTTTTAAATCTCTAATTTTATAATTAATACATTTCAGCCTTTTAATTAATTGTATTAATTTGCGGAATAAAATAATTTACCTAAATAAATGATTATTGTCCAAAAATTCGCAATTTTTTATTTTCTACTTCTATATCCATAATATAATATAATATCTATCTATTGGCAAAAATAAATATATTTTTAATATCATAACAGTCATGCATATTTTTCACGTCATAGAAATCCGGGCTCTAGTCATTATATAGTGATTTGGTTGCATATTACAAGACTCAAGGCCTATAAAAAACTCTTATGTAAATATAATGCAAAAATTACCTAATTATACCTTTTTCATTTTAAGAATTCTTCTCATTGACGAGACAAGACGCACAAACAACTTAACGTAAAAAACATCTGAAATTTATTTCATCTATTATTATATAATCGAACGATCTTCGATCTTAATTTACATTCTCTTGCAAAGTGATCATCTAAATGAAACAGAGATCTGTGAAAACTCTAAATGAATATGGCCATCACGCGATTTTATACTAACTACGCGACGACATCCTGTAAAAAAAAATATTCAAATCCATTTAAATAATATTATACTTGCGTGAATAACATTTTGTAAAATAAAATTAGAATAAAGTCCAATAAATTTATTCGTTGTTTTCACTCTCATTTTTCATAATATTTATAATTTTTACAGAATATCTTGGAAGACCTTAGACACATTAACGTAAAACTTCCTAAATATTTCAAAAACTAGGGTTTAGATGAATCGTTTGAAAAGGTTAAATTGTTTGAGTCCAGAGTTTTTTCGAAATTCAAATAAACCAAACCGTGAACAAAATTATTCCCAAGGTCATAGGCGGATCATAGGATTGAGTTTAAGGATATAACCCCCGATCTTTGAATTAAACTTGTGAAAATTCATAATAAAATATTTAAAAGCAATTAAAAAAAAAAAAAAAAAACAAAGGACAATTTTAATGATATATTATGTAAAATTGAATCAAATTATGAAACAAATCTGAAGTTTCATAACTAAAGAAAATTTTTCAAAACTTTTCGATCCCTTCAAATAATATCATAGCTGTTTCGTTACTGGATGGGAGGCAACTTACCAACTCATTAATGGATTGTTCGATTAATTGCTCCTCTAGAGCGAACTACTCATTCTCATTTGATAATGATTTAAAAACTGCGCATGGTTTACCCGCTCTAAAGGAGCTCTGGGGCATTTAATCGGAAAATACATTAGTGAGTTGGGTTGCAGCAAAACTAAACTTTCTTAGGTTTTTCAGGCGTTTTTTCAAAAACTGGATGGTGATTGAAAACTTTTTTAGAGAAAAACAATTTGGTAATTTACTTTCACGATTACTATTATAAATAAAAGTTAATAGTGAATTATTTTAGTAATTAATAAATCCCAAAATAATATTAATATACAATAATAACGTTTAGGCCACTATATCGCGTACGTATTTACTTGTCAAAGTGAATGCATCTACCTGATGACAGGTGCAGTTATAGTGGCCGAAATATTAATATTATTTTTTATATTATTAATTATTAAAATAAACCACGATCAATGCCAACAAATGTCTTTTATTTATAACACAATACTGAATTCATCTTGAGACGTTTCGGGCTAAATTTTATTTCCCATCTTCATTGCGTTTATTGCTTTATAAATTTTTTAAAAATTACATGATATTTTTATTTAATGCTTCGTTAAAAGGAAAATTTCTTCGATCAGTTTAAAATTTAAGAAACTTCATTGAAAGAAAAGCCGCAAGACATCTCCAGGGTTCTTCTAATTTTAGATATACAGCATATATTAATATATAGTTATATCATATATATATTAATAACTTAAATTTTAATGGAATTGATCTGGTTTTTGAAAAAATCCAATCTAATCGACCGCGATTAAAATTCCTTCTCTTGGCGTGTGAATAATTTTACTTTGAATTACAATTTAATCGTAACATTTCATCAAAATTATATTTGACATTAAATTTTCAAAACCTCTGTAAAATATAAAATTTATAGGTTCTTTTATGATAAATTCTATTAATTTTAGAGAGGTCACAAGATGCTTGGTGTTTAATGTTGGAAACGAGTTAAAATTGCTCGATTAAATTGTAAACCAAGAAGAACTGATCAAATCTTATCAAAACTTCTGCGGAGTCAGATGATCAAAGAGGGGGAACAAAAGGGAAGGAACTTTTGCTCTCAAGTATTAAATCTATGACGAGAAATTTCTTTACATTTTTTTATTTGTTAAACAACTTCCTAACATCTGAAAGGATTTTGGATTTTTTTATTTGAAAGGACATTTTTTATATCTTTATATCCTGTATGTGGATAAAGTTATACTGGTTACTTTTTAGCAAGTTAAGCTGAGAGTGAACTAAGGCGTTTCCCATTTGAGAGAGCTCAAAGATTTTGCTATCCGAGAAGAGAAGCATCCTTGTAATTGTGTGAATGTTATGGAATGGGGATAAGTTTCACAATCTAAAATTAGAGGACTATTTAATAATATTAAGAAATTTTGATATTTCAAGTTTAAAAATATCAATTATTTACGGCTCGATTGATTCCAAAAATTGAGGCGTTTTATTATCCGATGTCGGGTTATATGAAAGTCTTATGCCGTTCTTAGCAATTAATTTTATTTTGTTTAGCTCAGAGTTCTTACTTCTTGATCCAAAGGTCAATGGTTCGCTTCTCGTCCCAAGCGACAAAATTTATTTAAATTATATTGGCTACCATTTGATTTAAATAAATATGGACGAAGTTTAAGTGGTCTCAGATGCCGAAAAAGACTAAAAAAATTTATTTTGTTCTATAAATAAATGACAAATTCATTCTATTTAAATTCATACAAATATAAAACCATTTTGCTTATGAAATCTTTTTTTGGGCTTAAAAAATTTTTTCTTTCCTTTTTTATTCAATTTATATTTTTGATTATTAAATAGTAGTTTGTTAGGATATGTTATAAAACCTTAATTAAATTTTTTTGTTCAAGAATAATATGGGATATATTTTAAGATACAATATTACACTTCATCTCTTCCGAAAAAGATTTTTTTGAAATCAGACACACTTACTTTAGCTTAATCGCATTAAAAAAAGCGATATCAATCTAGCCACTTTAAAAGAAAACGGGAGCCTGGGGAGAGTATATAAACGCGAGAGATATTAGGGCAGATGACGAAGATTCCGCGCGGAAGCGAAGCAACTGAGGCTCAGCAGGTTACCAGCCTCACAACCCATCATCTATTTCAGGAGCTCAATCTCCTTTGGTTAATGGATTCAGAATATCAGCATCATTATCAGTCATTACGCAAACAAAGTAGCTTCCTTCTTAACCCACCAATACAAATTCCAAAATATCCTAGGATTGAGGGAAAATCACCCAGGTATATCTGATTTTTTTGTCTTAGGCCACATAGACTCTAAACGGTATATATATATTGTTATTTATGTTACAGTTATCCAGGCATATTTATTTATATAAATTTGTATCCAATTTTCATCGGACTACCTAGGATCCACATCCCTTGAAGGTAATCAATATTAACAATGTCACCTTTAGACTCTCCGACGCAAGGTGGTGAGGAGGGGGGTTTGTTTATTTATTTAGGTATTTAGCTTGAGGCCATTAGCTTTTATAATATTACAAACATATCTAACATTTACATTTACACATTATTTTACAAATTACATTTATATATATATTAAAATAGAACAATATAAATAAGTAAATAAACCAATATATTATATAACAAAAATAATAACCTTAAGTCTTAGATTTAGTTAAGTTTTTTTAAAAAATTTTCAGAAGGATTATATTTGATTGAAGGATGATGTATAAAATTTTCATTAATTATAGAATCCAAATATAAATCTACAAACGAATTCTCTTCAGGTGAAAATTTTAATCCCGAAAATTGGAATTTGTTGAATATAGAAAGAATAATTGTTTTTAAATCTGTTAATTTAATTTTTTTTTTTTTTTTTTTTTGATATGAAGGGCTATTGTATTGGACCTTGAATTGAACTTAAAGGATTTGACTTATCTCCCAAATTCCATTTTTTTTTTAAATTCATTTAAGTCATTTCTGGACTGCTCAGCCCATTATGACTATATATTATACAATTATTATATTATTAATATCGATTACTTACGACGGACGTTCCATCTTGTTTCTGGGCGACCACCTAACCGAGGTTCAGCATTGGTTGACCCTGCTTATTGATAATAATCTTGGTAGCTGTTGCTCTTTCTGGCCAAGCCCGCCGGCACCCAAATTCCATTTTCTATAATTAGGGCTATTTATTTGTATATCTGATGAATGTTTATGAAAATGCCTGATTACTTATTGGTTTATAAATATAATTTGAAAATATTTGGATTCTTAAAAGTTTCCATTAAAAACCTCAGATTCTTTTTTTTCAAAACATGAATACAAAGGTGGATTAATTTTTGACAATGAAGCTTCGTTCATAGTTGTTATCCGTAAAAAATTATAAACAAATTATTTATTTAAACTATGTTAAATTGCGACTTCAATTTTGATACTAATTACAGAAGAGATAAAGAATTTTCTTTCTAAAATGAAATATTAGAAACGATCAAGGAGCAAATCTGCGATTATCCGTAACATAAGTAGAGTTAAGGGCGTATCCTAACAACGTTAAAAAGGAGACTATTTGGAAAAATTTTTGGGCAATGATCAACTTTTTATTTTCAATTACATTAGTTTTCAACAATATATTGTTAAATATTGTTTTTATTTCATCGGTAGAACATTTATATTCTTTATATTTTTAATTCGAAAGTTTTCAGCTTCATTCCCTCGACAGGTTTTTAACTAACAAAGCAACATTTAACTAACATTTTAAGAAAAATAAATAATATTGTATTATTTTTGTTTTTACGAGTACGAAGGCAATTTTAACAATAATTTATATGTATATTTTCATTTTTACCCCTGTCCATTGGTGCAGAGCTAGAGGTCTGGCTTCACGTACCAAAAGTCAGCGGTTCGATTCCCGTCCTGAGCGACAAAATTTAATTTATATTATATTGGTTACCAATTAATATATTATATTGTGTGTATAATTTTGTATGTTCGATGGCCTGAAGGATTCGACTAACAGCCAAAAAATAAATAAATAAATAATAAATAAAAAAACAGAAGAATAAATAACGAGATACCGGTGACCCTAGGCGGAGAGAAGAGCAACAGCCATAAGATCGTTGTCAATAAGCAGAACCAAGGCTGATGAACCTTGGATATGTAGCTTCCGAGTAATAAGGGTGCTGAAGACTCGCCACCAGTCCTTGAATCGAATTATTACATTGAAAATTAATAGGGGGCTCAAACTTATTAGGTATATAAGAAATAAAAGGTATCTATAGTACTAAGGACAGTAAAAACTCCTTCAATTGTTTACCCAAGAAACGACTTATTTTCGCATATTGGTATTTTGGACTGGCACATTTAGGGCCTACTTGTACCTAAACATGAATCCCGGCTACTCTTTTGGGCAGAACACACTCTTTAAGCAAAGGTCTCCATTTAACTAACATCCAGAATATAAAATATATGATTATAATTCTCAAATACTTACCTGCGTATTTTCCATCTCTTTTTTATATTTTAAAATATAATTACGTATATTGAGAGAGAAATAAATTACATCCAAAAATTTTCTTTACACTAAGGAGAAAAAACTTAGAAATTTAAAAATACCACACCATTTATTTTTATTTATTTATTTATGCATATATTATCCCCCACAAAAGTAAATGGGCAACCCGTATCCTTTGTCTTGTCTTAATAAATAAATAATTAGGTGATCTACATGAATATCAAATTTCATGTTTTATTAAATTGATTTTTTTCGAATTTCATATAGGTCTTCTAATTATCCATTAAGACCAAACTAAAGATACATGTTATCCAATTACGTTTGAGAGGGTACATGTGAATTAAAGCTTCTCAGTGTGTACATAATAATATAGAAACAAAAATTTTTAGGAAATAACAAATTAGCTCAAGTCAAAATTATAAAGAAAAATAATAATCATCATAAAATAAGGTCAAGCTCTATGTCAAGAGGCAACTAGTTGATTGGTTTAGCGCACCAAAGATAGACACATAGATAATCTGATGGATTTTTGGGAAAGGGAAATTAAAATGATTTAAAATTTTTTTTTGAAAAAGGTCTTGATAATCCAATCGTAGATTAAAAAAGACTAATCCTCGGACGGGATCTGAAGGATTTCGTTAATTCTATTCTATTAAAATAAAATTTTTTTTAATATAAAACAATGTTCAAAAAAAAAAAAAAAAAACTTTGTAAATGAACAGTGAAAATAAAACAAATATATGAATATATTTCAATTAAAAATTAAACTCCAAGGGAATTATACTTCGATCTTCAATTCAGTTCCTCTTCCAGAAATTTAATTACGGACCTGATTAGATCGGACTTAATAGCGACTATTTACAATCAAATGCCTGAATTTAAAAATTAAGTAATACTAAATTTAGAAGGGTATATGTTTTAAGATTGATTATTATTTCATTTAATTATAATATTTTAATTAATAGATTTCACCTTCGTATATTTTTCTTTCATGACATCACATTTAAATTTTTAATTTATTAACGTAAACTGAATACATTTGTAAATTTAATTATTATTTTTTTACTTTATCTTACCTATATATGAAAGATATAGTGAGAAAGTATTGCGCCTGCAAAAAAATTTGAGATTTTTTTTATATATTGAATTTATTTAGTAGACTTATATAGTTAGGAGCTAATTTAAAAAAAAAATTAAAAATAGGTAAAAGGATGAATGGACTGCTCGGTGGTCCCTATTATCATTTAAGGGGAAGACGCAGGGGAGGCTATTGCCCCTCTCTAAGATTTTGAAAAAAAAATTAAAGGTTAATAAACACTCTACTAATAAAGCAGGTAATTTCATATCTTTGCCAAAGAATTAAATATAGATAAATTTAGAAAAATAAAAAAATTCCCTTAATTTTTTTTCCTTTCGATTTGTATTGTCTCCCCCCTCCCCCCCCCCCCCCCCAAGCCAAAACTGGAATGTTGATTTGACTCTTCGGCTGAGAACAAATATAGAGCAAATTCGGTTAAATAAGTTATTAGAAAATTCCTTAGATAATGTTTCTTAAGTAGAAGTAAAGCCCCGTCCCTTGGTGCAGAGCTAGAGGTCTTCACGTACCAAAGGTCAGTGGTTCCCATCCTGAGCGACAAAAATTTATTTACATGATCTTAGCTACCAATTAATTTAAATAAATAAGGACGGAGTCTAGGCTTCAGATGCCGAAAAGACTCAAAAAAAAAAAAAAAAAAACAAAAGCAATTTTGTTATTGTATTATTTATGAACTCCATAGATAGAGTTAGTATGTAAAATATTCGATAGTTTATTTATTCTCTATAAAAAATATTGAATATTTTTAAACAATCTATGGAATGTCACCTCATATGTGTATATATTTTTGAAATGAAAAATAGTATGATAAATTAATTTATTATAAAGAAATTAATATCAGCTGTATAATCCTGGGCGTGGGAGCCATGAGGTTCAATGAAATAGTATTAGGATGCGAGAGAGAGAAAGAGAAAGTGGGAAAGAGAGAGAGAGAGAGAGAGAGGGGCGGGAGAGTGAGAGTGAGCGAGAGACACGCGCGCACCAGGGTTGCCTATTGATTTTTGCGCGTGTCCCCCAACCCTAGCATGTCCCCCGCGAAACCACCGCGTGGTGGGCGCCCTAAGGGACATACACAGGCCTGAGGTCTGAGGAGCCTTTGAAATATTATGACACAGCCACGGGGGGACCACCATGTCAACCGATCAGCAAAAAAAAAAATGCATTTTCAATATATTTCAATCATTCCTAAGCAATTCAAAATATATTTATACTATATATTGGAAATTTGAAACCAATTGAGAGAAAGAGAGAAAAAATAATGTCCGCTTTAACGATCCTCTCCCTCTTTCTCTCTTCTATATCCTCCCTTTAGGCAATCCAATTAAATATTTACTTTTAATTTTTCATTCTTCTACCCTCACCCTGTTCATTTCTTTTTTGAAAAAAATTCGATTGAATTGTTAAATTTAAAAAAAAAGAAGATATTCTAAATTAATCGATAATATTTATTTTATTTTATCGCTCCATTGATTGCATTTTTTCCCCAAAGGCTCCATTGTCAAGAGGACGAAATGGAAAACAACTAAACGGCCTGATTAATTAAATTTGCATATATTAATAACGATTACCAAGCTGAGGTTTTCAAACCTTTTTAGGAGAATTTGTTTTTGTCTTTTAATACAAGCTATATCCTTTTAAATCATATCTCAAATGATAGGCATGTAAATAAAAACTCATCTTCATGACGTAACTAATTGAGAGGAGCAATTATTAACCTGATAAGTCTAAAATACTCAACATCAAACATGCACGAATTTTTAAATAACTGCTTGATTTTGAGTTTTATTTTTCTGAGATATTACGTATTATTATATTAGGATGTATAGCTTAATACATTGCTGCCAAGGTTGAGTCGGATTAAAGAATAATTGGATTTCCATAGCCACCAAATTTTTAGTCTCAGAGGACTTCAAAAAGTGCATTTCCGTTGAAATCTCAATATTGATATTTTGCGTCTACTTTATTCTATATTATATATTTCATAAAGAGGTAATAAAAATATTTTCTTTTATTATTATTTTTTAGTGTTAAAATACTCTCCTATTTTTCAAAATATTTCTCTCATTTTTATTTTCTATTAAAAAACAATACGTATGTTATCAGGCTCAAGAAAGTAACTTTTAAAAATTATTAATATTGTTACGGTCAGAGCATAAGTAGCTGAAATAACTTATTATTCAAATAAATTAACTCGGTTATATAAGTAAAAAATGTTTAATAATAATAATAAGAATAAATCTGAATGTTTTAATTTGAGAACTTTATAATTTCGCCAAATCCTCTGGGAGGAAAATAAATTCTTAAGTTGTCGGATATTAAATTAAAAATTTTAAGATAAACATCTCATCTATCATTGGCATTCTATTGCATAAGAATAAATAAAATCATTTTAATGAATACCTTATATTATACATAAAAAATTATATATAAAATAGTTATAATAATATTATTTAAGGCATAACAAAAATTTTTTTCTAGATTATTCAGAAATATTTATTTAATTACATATTTCATATTTTTATAAAACATTATAATTAAATTTCATTATTAAAAAGTCGTATTTAAAGTTATAATAATAATTTCATACCTCTTCGATTAGAAGTTGACAACCTCGTTCACAGTTTATCTCAGGAACCATTGTTGGGAGACATTCACTCGCGGTTAGGTCACCCCTCTCTCCTTTACCATTGATTAAATTCGTGTAAATAACCTACCCAAGTTGAGAGAAATAGTCGTTGCCCTATGTTTATAGTATATATAGGTTTATAAGATATGCCAATGCTTGCTGGAAAGTAGGACCAACTCACTATTTTTCAATTAATTGTTCTACAGTACCTCTACCACTGACCATAAATGCTAAATCTTCCTAAAAATTGACAATTGGTAGTCCGCTCTGAAGCAATTAATCGAAAAATCCATTAGAGAACTGGTCATTTTGGTTGCCTACCTTCCAGCAATCCCCCACAAACTATTTTCTGCTTTTAATTTTTTTTTCATTTTAGATCCTTAATTCAATAAATACATTAAAAAATAATAGTATACAAAGTTAAAATAAAATATATATTATTAGTTTAAAAAAGAGAATTTTGTGAAATGATTAAAAAAAATGTGTGCATCGGGCAAAAAATCTTGCTCATATCTGCATCTGAAATATTATCCTTTAATTGCCATACAATGACAAGTCTTACAAATAAGAGAATTATCTTTTTCACTGTAAATAATCTCTTTTTATTATAAAGCCTATTGATAATTATTTATCAATACGATAATGTTAAATTTTACTATTATAAATAAACCTTTTTCATATTTGCTTTGAATTGAATTTCTTAAAGACAATAAAAAAAAAGTCATAAAGGTATTGTTGTATATAATTATATACTATTAATATATATATTTTAATGAAAAAAAAAAAAGATATCAGACATTTCTTCTGTGATCGAGTGGCTAGAGGGAGGGAGTCAGAGACTCATCTTCGATCAGTCTTATCGCACGCCTTTGAATCGCAAGAGAAAAGAAAGCATGCTGACCCCTCTCCATAAGTGCGACTCTTACTCATCTAATATATATAAAGATTAATATTTTTTGCTCTTTAATTTAAAAAAGTTCATTCACTTTTACCTTCTATTATTTATTTTAAATCACTTAAATTATTTTAAAATTATTTATTGTCTTTTACATTTTACCAGTTTTACAGTTAGAGGAATATTGTTTACTGATTTATTTTATATGCATATATTAAATGAATATCAGAGAGAAACTTGTTTTATTTAACTATATATTCAATTTTATCTAAATGAACCAATTCTAATCAACACATTCAAATCACGTTAATAAAAATATCCCTGTCATTCAAATAATTTAGTGACATATATAAGTGAACAAAAAATTTTAAAATATAAGACAATATTTAGATAAATTGGTGTTTTATATAGAACTTCATTATATAAATACTAATTATATAATTAAATATTTTATTATATATATTATAATAAATGAAAAAATTGCTAGGTGTCCTGTATATTGCGAAATGATTTGACTCATTAGAATATAAAATTATACGTAGTTTAAAAGTATATAAAATTCTCTCGACAGCCAAAAGAAATTCAAAAATATTGAGTTAAGTAGTTATTCTTTATTTTTAAATTTTAATCTAATCGCTATCGTTTTTATTATCTTAATTTCTTTAGTATTTGTTTTTAGTAATATGTATAGCTTATTTAAGTATTTTAGTATATATATATTTGAATTAGATATTTGTATTCAATTTATGGCTTGTAGCGGATTTGACCTAGTCATAATTATATTTAAAAATATTTCGTGAGTATATTTTATTTTTACTAGCGGGTCAAGCAACCCATGGTCCCCAGGTGTCGAACCCGGGATCTCCAGCCTATCCGGGGCATCGATATGCTTACTTTGCACCAGACCTCTAGACACTGACCAGCAAAATTCATTCATTCATTCCCCGGTAATTATCTAAAATTTAAAACAGCGGTAGTTAAGTGAAAATTTTTTTTTTCAAATTTATTTCACGACGAACTAACTTTATTATGCTATCTAGATAAATACTGAGTTTTGCTGGTGAGACCGAGTAGTAGTAGTAGAATCCAATCCCACGAAAAGACTGGAGATCCTGGATTCGACTCCTGGGGTCCATGGGCTGCTTGACCATTAGTAAAAATATACTCACAAAATATTTTTATATCTATATATCTAGATTATGGGTAGAAATTAAAAGACAATAAATAATAAATGAACTAGTCTTTCAAAAATATAAATAATAAGTAAAATTTAAAAAATAAAAATTTTATACAAAAAATTTCCCATTGCATTTATTATCTCAGACTGAAATGTATTCAAGGGAAAAAATAAACTTGTACTATATATTTATTTAAAATGTTATCGAACTATGATTGCACATTTCTACTATATAATGGTCAAACTGAACTAGATTTAATAAAATTTTACGATTTTTGACTTATAATTTTTTAAATTAAAATTATTCATTGTCACTAAGTGCCTTCGAGGTTAGCAGAAGCTCCCAGTCATCGTTATTTATATTAATAAACTAATGTCTGGGCCATTAGGGTTGTTTAAAAAAAATAAAATTTCAAGATAGGAATTATTGGGATTGTGTAATATTTACTTTCTCCTAATTATTGGTCAAAAATGCTATGAGAATTGTTGGTGGGAAAAATGAAGAGGCATTAATGAACGTCCTGTCTAAACAACCGCCCCCCCCCCTTCCCCAAAGCTGAGAGGTTAAAAAAGTGACATTATCAGAATTGATAAGCTTAAAAGCCAAGAGGTGTGGTGGGTACATTTCCCAGGCATTCCGATGAAAATTTATTTATATCAATTGTATCAAAATTGATACAAATAAATATGCCTGGATCATTTATATCGTAAATATATATAATATATATTGTTTAAAAGTCTATATGTCCTCAGATTCCGAAAAGAATAAAAAAAAACTATTTATAATAAAATTAGAGTTAGAAAATTTTTCCTCTAACATGCCGAGGCCACGAGAACTGATTTTATGTTAACAGGATTTTATCGCTATGGTAGTATCCACTCTTACTTAAAATAGGAATAGGAAAGAAATAGGAAGAGAATTGGATTACCTTATAATCTCATCATACTTTCCACCTAAAAGTCTTTATAAAAGAAAAAAAAATAATATTAGTTTGGCTACCAATTAATTTAAATAAATATGGATGTATTCTAAAGGGCCTCAAATGCCAAAAAATACTTAAGAAAAAGGAAAGAGAAAAAACATCAAATGTAAATAACAAAAGATAAAGAGTATTAAGGAAGTTGTGGTACTATTTGAATATCAGATTAGGTTCCATTTCTTCATTTTATAATTTATTATTTTTTCGGGTATTTAGAAATAACATATCAATAAATAAAATTATAATGAACTTATATGAGGATGGGAAAAAACAAAAGCTAGGAATATAAGGACACCTTAAATCATTTATTTGCAAATATATCAACTGGCCTGACGCCAGACCATCTTCAGAGCAAAATATGATATAATGGTGGAACTTCGTCTAACAAGTATGTACAAGTATGTGACCGAATTTTTGAATGATCATCTGCTGTTTGATGTCACTCATGCTCTTATCAGCTATTAATACATCCAGCATCAATAGTAAAGTTTTCATATAATGGATTAATTTTTTTAATAATCAATACTGAGGCTATCCTCCAGATATTTATGCTTTTTATATACATTACTGAATCTTCATGGTTCATCTATAATATATTTTATATAATCTTCTTTCCTCGCCTTAATCCCCTCGCAACAGAATCTGCTCAATATCTCTTAGCTAATATATTTATTATTTCCTTTTTACATAATAAGTAATAAAGTTGGCAAGGTCCGGAAAGCAATGCTATCCTTCGTGAATTAACCCTTAATAATAATAAGTTCTATTTCCATTTTAGCAATGTTTTTGCTTATGTATTTTTAGGCTTAAAATTTTATCGGATAGGATTTATCTTTTGCTATAACAATATTCAGGTTTTAACTGTTTATAAATTAGTCTCTGAGTTTTTTAAAGCAATAAATTTATATTTTTAAAAATTTTTTTTCGGACTGCGAGCTGATGCCTTTTAGCCCTTCACATTTCTAGATTTACAGGTGTTTGCAGATTTCAAAAAGTAAAATGCCTCTCTCTTGGGCATAGGAATATGTTTCGCCTCACGTACCAAAGGACAGTGGTTCACTTCCCGACAAAAATTATATTAGCTAGCAATAAATATAAATAAATAAGGATGGAGTCTAAATGGCCGAAGATGCCGGAAAAGGCGAAAAAGAAAATAAATGAGTATACATAAAGTTAGATGAAAAATTGCAAAATTAAACCAAAAACAATGTAAAAAAAGAGAAGGGGTGAATGGTGGATAGCCAACAATCGATTAATAAAGGAAAAGAAAATTCAATGTTCAGAACTAAAATAAAAAAAAAAATAAATATCATAATTGAAAGCAAAAACAATACAATATTCTTAAAGTAAATATATATTAAAACTGTAAAGTAATAAGAATGCAGATTGCAGCAAAAAAGAAACTCTTGAATGCCAAAAGCCGAAAGGAGACGTTCGGATCCATTTTCAGTCACTTATTGACTATTTATAATAAAATACTCGCATGTCAGCACAGGACACTCGCTATAAAAGAAAAAATATATATGTATATATACATTAATACATCATATATGCCTACTCATGACAACTTTGGGCCTGGCCACAAATAGATATTTCAAGCAGCCTAACGCTGCTCATCCTCAGTGAAAAAAAATCAAATTTTATGTGGACTCACGTCTTTAATTTAAAAAATACTAAAGCGGAGACTCTCGGAACGGTCTTATGGATATTTTTATTGAAATTCTTTAAAAAAAACTTCCATAAACCTTTATTGTGCAGTTTTGTTTTTTTTTTTTTTTTTTTTTTTTTTTTTTAGAAAATTTCAATAAAAACATTTATAAGACCGTTCCGATAGTCTCCGCTTTCGTATTATTGTGTGGACGCGAGTCCACATTTTTTGATTAAGGATGAGCTGCATTATCCTACCAGAAATATCTAAAATAAATTAAGTAACTATGGACTAACTGAGTAGTTTTTCTTTCTCCAACTTCATCTATATAAAATATTATTTATTTTATAAAAATATGTTTGACTGATTGAGCTATAATGTAGTGGGTAAATATACTTTCCCAGTTTTCATGTGGCGGTTTCATAAAGACGTTTTAGATTTTCTGTACTAGTATGTTATTTAAGTTAATAAATATATAAATTTATTTTATTTATATTTAATGAATATATTTTTTAACCTAGATAATTAATTCTCCTATTTTGATTGTTTTAAAATTAATTTTGTCCTGATAAGGCTTAAGTAATCAACATATTTTTTCATATTTGATAATAAATTACTACTTTTCTTTTATGGACTTTTTGACCTCTTGGAGTAAATATGGCGAAGATATAAAATAATGAATATTTCTGTTCTAAAAAATTTTTTGTGAAAAAATACTAATAATTTTGTGATGTTTCAAATTTTAATTTTGTTGTTATCTTTATTAAATATAAAGGCTTTAATTCACTTAAATAACATACATAATACGTCTAAATTAATGAAAAAAAATTACATCACCCTATAATTAAATTATATTTAATTTATTTGAACTTCCGAGACCTCAGGTGGTTAGGACCTTCAAGCCAACCGACCTCTTGAATTAGCTATTTATCGGCTTCTCATGATTTTAATATGTATTTTCAACACCACCGATTGTAGAATTATTTCAAGTCATTTTCATCGAAGACTTTCTACCACTTGTCCCTCAATTTGAAATTAATCTTTGAAAAAGTAATGGGTCTATATGAAGGCTATTATTCTAATGATAGAGAATATATTTTAATGTTCCTTTCAACGGCAGGCGTTTCAACTCCCTCTGTTTTAGAGATCATATGCTGAAGATTCTTGTCAATATGAATTCATTTCAATTAATTAAATGATAAAATTTTTCCTCAATTTCAACCTGAATCAGGGGTCTCTTTGTTACGTATACGCAAAACGATAGCTACTTAATAAGGAATTAATTACATCATTTCAAATTAAAATATTTTAATTGAATTGGATGTTTTATAAATAAATATTTTCACAAATTTTCATTTCATAAATAAATATATTTTTCCTAATAATATATTTGAATATTAATATATATATTATTTTTCTCTCTATACTTTTTTAATCATATTGCTAAGCTTATTAAATCCATTTGCCATTCAATAAAATATTTTGATGTTTTTATTTGATTAATTTTATATATTCAGAAATTTTTACTAATAAAAATTTTTTCAATAAAGAAATTTCTTTATGAAATCCAATAATATAATATGATAATATTTATTATATATTAATTCCAAATTATGTAACTCAGGTGCGTAATATACTGATATTTTATTCCATTCAATGGCGTTGTCAAAAGGGTTGGGGTAGCTTCTCCGCAAAAAATGGTTTAGTTTGGAATATTCAAATAAAATTTTTTGATAGATGATTTTTGATGATATAAAAAAAATTATCAGGTAATTAACAATTGCGGGAATAAATTATTATTATAATAAATATGAGAATAATAAAATATTAGAGTATGATTTCTAATTAGTGTGTTTCAGAAATGGGAAGAGGCCCTATTGGAATTTGTGCTTTAAAAATGGTAAGACGTTTATAAAAAGAAAAGAAAAATAATTAAGACAAAAACAATCGAGAAAAATTTTATTGGCCAAAATAAAGAAAAAAAAAATAAATTCTTTAAATTTGTTTCCCCATAATAATAAGAATAAGAAAACAATGCAGAAACGATGATGAATGATAGTCGTCATTAGGTAGTTACTTCCCTGTCAAAAAATAATTGAAATATAAGACGAACAAAATTTAAATTTAATTAATGTCGAATAAATTCAATAGGAAGATTGAAGAATATAGCTTTATCTTCAAAGTATATTTATATTAAAGATAAGGAATCTAAAATATTAAGGAAAGAAAATAGTTCCAATATGTTAAGGTCTGATAGACTTCTAAGTAAAAAAGTCATAAATAAATCAAGAATTCTCTCTGGAGGAATGAGAAATGTTTATACAGAAATATTTACCATGAAGGCTCTTAGATATATTGTGAAAAACAAAAATAAACGTTTAATAATGATTTTAAACAAATTGATATGATAAAATAACTAAATAATAAATATTTTAAAAATTGAGAATAAAAAATTCTAAAGTTGTTTTTATTATATACTTATATATGTATATATGAAATATATAATGAGAAAGTATTGCGATCGCAAAAAATTCAATGTTTCAACGGAATATACGTTTTGAAATCTGCAGATTCTAAAGAAAAAACGGGTATCGCAAAATGGTTTGCCTGTGTGTGCCTGTGAACAAGATTTCTCAAAAACGTACAAGACTTAATTTTTTATTCTTAAGCTCGATACCCTCGTTGCTTGCATCTCTTAGCTTTTGAATAAAATCGGCCATCGGTACTAGTTCTTTACTGATGTACTTTTTTTTAGTTTTTTCGATTTTCTCAAAAACCACTCTAATCTGATTTTGATTAAAATTCATATATAAATTATTTATTTGACGTTTTTTGAAATGTATTAAATCTTTTCCGCCCTACACTTGAACCCACTTTACTCTTGTAGGTTTTTAGGTTTTCTCTTAAACCATTCTAACGATATTAATTAAATTGACAGTACATATAATAAATTAAATAATTTTAAGACGTATTAATCATTTTATACCTCAAAATAGTTTGGGACTTTCCTCTCGAACGCTTACACATGATGGGCTACTGCGCACCTCGCTTGCGCACGCTAGCCAGTCATCTTTCGGAAAACAAAGTGCGAATCATATGAAATTTATTAGCCAAAATAAATTCAAGTTGGCTGTACATAAGGGGAGCCGACGCAAACAATCTGGCGTGACAGCATATCACTCAGTTTTCCTTTACATTGGTAAGAGAAAGTTGTGTGATATTCGCCTATCACACTAAATTTTAATTTTTATTAAGCCAGTAATGGTAGTCGTATCAATTTAATTCTCACCTTGATCAAAATAATAATTCTCTAATTTTGTTATTCAAAATAAATCTCTTCTAAACAAATATTTAGATAAAATATGCATAATAAGTTAATCTACTTGAATCACTTTACGTGTGGGATGAGATAATTCGAGCACGTGGGGGGCCGAGAACGCCTCAGGGGCAGATTCTCACCCCTAGAATGGGATTTTGACACTGAGCGGTGTACACGCCGAGTACACACCCCGGGCTGGTAACGACCCGACCCGTTAGCCTATTTATTATCGACTGTTGGGGTCTAAGCCAACCGAGGCAATAGGGGTGTGTTTGTGCAAGTGTGTGTGCTTATATCTATGTGTATGGGTGTTTTAGAGGGTGGGTTAAAGGACGCACACAAACACGGAGGCCGAGTCGCCGCCGCCGCCGATCAATAGGCAACGGGAAGCAACCGACGTGGCCGCCTCCTCCGACGGCCTCCTGGTCACTCGTGTCAACCCGATTAAGCCGTTTAATCACCCATCAGTGTTCCCCGATATCTATATTTATCTATTTTCAAGATTTTATTTTGTTTCGGTTTAATACTAGATATATGATATCCGTTTGGTAATTTTGGGTGGAGTCAAAGTCGAAATTAGGAGAAATATGTTAGTGATAATATATAATTGATAGTATTACAGTGTTAATATATTAATTATTTAGGAGAAAATGGGGTAGACAATTAAAAAACTCTTTAAAACAATAACTGTAACATTTTGTTTTACATACACATATTATACATTCAAAAAAATTTTTTTTTAACATATACAATATATAAAATTTATTGTAAAGGTAGCAAGTTCGCCGTGAAAGAAAACGATGGTCAAATTATAGCCATTCAAACTCAAAATCATCTCTTTATTGTTATTTGATAAGGATATATTGACTAGATTCATCCAGTCTTATAGGGCAGTGGTCCTAACCGTTTTTGATTTTCTTAACGCTTTTTAATCTATTTAACCAAAATGCAACCACTTTATTTATTTTTTTTATTGCAAGAATGTGTATGTTTCGCCTTTGCTTTTTTTTTATTTCGCTTACCCCTAAACGACTAATCTCGTACCCAAGGTGGGAAGTCTATTTGAAAATCAACGCCATTTCAAATAAACCCTTATTAGACAAAATTTATTTTATTATCTTAAAATTTGCCCTCTCCCTTGGTGCAGAGGTTAAGGTCTCGCCTCACCTACCAAATGTCAGGGGTTCGCTTCCCGTCCTAAGCGACAAAAATTTATTTAAATTATATTGGCTACCAGTTAATTTAAATAAATAAGGACGGAGACAAAATGGCCTCAGATGCCGAAAGACTTAAAAAAAAATCTTAAAATTTACAATAAGCAAAAAATAGATATAATAAGAAGCCCTTACTGCGGTGATTTTTTTGAAAATATTTTACTGTCCATCTATTCTATTAATAAGATGAAGCAACGCAACTGCATCATAATCAAATTTCATAAATAAATTTTGCTTTGATATCTTCATTATCCTTTGTGTCCTGGGAGACATGTAGCCTAAATGACAAACATACACGAACATTTTTTTCTAAACCATATTTTTCACTCTCGTTAAGAAGCAGCTGAGATATAACTTTTTCAATTAACACCCTAAATTGTACAATCATTATAATATAGATTACTTTAATTCCTATTTTTTAAATCTTTTTGGCATCTGAAGCCATAGATAGACATTAAATCGTTCATTTATAAACTCATTACAATATACATTATCCAGACATATTTATTTACATCAATTAGTATTAAATTTATTTAAATAAATTTTCCTGGAATCCGAACCCACAACCCCTTTGAAGGTTATCAATATTAACAATTTAACCTCGGATACCGGGGGGGGGGGGGAAGTAATATAGATTATTGAATTCATTTGTAAAACAATCATTAGGATTACCACCATCATACGAACTTTCTTTAATTTTGGGATACAAATGTTACTATGAAGATAGTATTTTATAATATTTAAATAAATATTTTATTGTAAATTATTAATCGAATCATAATCATTACTATTTAGGTGGCGTCGAAGTGTGTAATATATCGATAATATAATTAATTTTGGTATATTTTTGAATAAATATGTTGATTCGTGGAAATAAATTATAGAGAGAGGTTTAAATTGCTCCTTTCCCTTCTATTCAATTCTAAAAAACTAGAAATAAAATTTCAACCAACCCTTTGAATTCCAGTGTTAATTATGTTGATTTAATGCCTGAAAATATAGGAGAATGCGAGGAGATAAATTATTTGGTGCTTAATTTTTTAGTAATTTATAATTTTAATATTTAATTAGACTTTTTGCTATATAAAGGAAAAATCTGGTGGTATTAAGAACAAATCACACAACTTTCTCTAACCTCTTGCCTGCTTAGGCAAGAGAAAGTAATGTTATAAAATATAAATATTTTTAAATTCTGTTTTTTCATAGCCAAGGGATGTGGGTTCGGACCCCAGACATAACATTTATATTTTATAACCATGGAAACTAGACTAACTAAATGCCAATCTTAAAATCTTAAAATTGAAAGCTTCCCACTATTTTGAGGTAAAAATTATTAATATTTCTTATTACACCGATAGCCAGCAGTGGCTGTGGTGCCCAAGGGAAGGCAGTGGCAGCGCCTTTGGTTCACCTAAAAATAACATCAAAGAAAATCAAATGTATATTATTTTATATATGTAAAACTTCTCTAACCACCTTTGGGCAATATTCGACTCAACTATTTTGACAAGATGTACAAATAAACTTTGTATGAAACATCGCAAAATCTCTTTCATTAAGTAACCAAAGGCTCTCATATCTATTTGCTGTTACTGCCTTCCCCTGGCGTCAATTGCCATTTAATCAAAATCGTTAGATTGGTTAGGAGAAAATCATAATAATCCTAAAAACATACAAAATTAAGTAGATTCCAAACAATTTTGAAGTGAATTACCATTCAAAAATCATCAAAATATAGGTCATATCTAAATTTTTATCAGATTTTTTAGAGCGAATTTTTAAAAAATCAATCAAAAACAAAAAAAGAACATCTTTTTGATCGATTTTACTCAACGCCTTCTTGTTGTGATTCCTTACTTAAATATCAACGTGCGTTTTAGCGTCCGATATGTTTAAACTAACTAATGATTTTTTATTAGATCTTAAACTTTTTAATATTGATTAACGCTAAATAGACAACTTTTGGTTGAACCAGAATTCATAAATATACTTTCATTGTTAATTTTATTCTAAAGATATTTTAATAAAATATATTTTAACATTTATCAACATGACTACATTTCTTTCAATTGAAGAGGCCGCCGGGCCTGGCCGGAGAAAACAACACCCACCAAGATTTTCGTTACCCTATGTCCCTTGGGGCAGAAGTAGAGGCTTTGCTCACGTGCAAAGGTCAGTGGTTCGCTTCCTGACCTGAGCGACAAAAATTTTTTTAAATTAAATTGGCTATCAATTAATTGAAATAATCAAGAACGCCGTCTAAATGGCCTCCGATGCCGAAAAAGAAAAAAAGATTTTCGTCGTTAAGCAAGATCAAGTAATACTGTACCTTAGGACGGCCCTGAGGAACAAGACAGCCATCGATATTTGTTTATTTACACTATAAATATGTGAAATTTATAAACTCTAAATGGCCTCAGCAGCCGCAAATAATATAAATAAAAAAATAAAAATAAATTAGAATCTAAATGAAAAGGCCTCTATTTGAAAAAGAAACCAATTAATAGATCTTAAAGAAACTCTTTTGAGACAAAGTTTTCAACTTTGGTTGTCCATTATTTCACTAATTGAAAGACATTTAATATATTCTTTTTTGTAGCAATTTTCGACAAAAAAAAAAAAAAAAAAAAAAAAATAAATCCAAAACAAAAACAATAAGTTTTTCTTTATAAAGAAATTTTATTTTTTTGATACAAAGTTTTAACCTTTGTTTTTCATTTATTCCCCTATTTAAAGAACATTTATTTATTCTTTTTTGATGCAAATTGTAAACAAAAAAAAAAAAAAAAAAAAAAACTAAATCCAAACCAAGACCATTAAGTTTTTCTTTATAAAGAATTTTAATTTTATTCATAATTGTCTTTTATATAATATATTTTATAGACTGTATAATAATATGTTAATGGAAAACGAAAGAAAATAAAATTGGACTACTGACGTCACAATTAAATGGGCGCGGTGATCATCTCGAAATGGTCAGCAATCTCTTTTATCAATTTTTATCTCTTTCTCTTACTGACGTCAACGTTAATAGAGTCCATCCATTACTCTGGCGTCAACCTGATCAGAGACAATGAGACATATTAAAGTCCAAAAAGAAAAAAAGAAATTTAATGAATTTTTGGCATTGAGCAAAATTATTTATAAGACTTCTATTATTATTTCCTTTACGTAGATTACTAGGAGAGATTTAATAATAAAGTGGTATAAATTTTGTTAAAAAATATTATAGAAGTTAAACGTTTAATTTTATCTTTAACCTAATATATTTTCCCTCCCTATTGGTATTGTCAATGTTGATAACTTTAAAAGCCAAGGGATGTGGGTTCAGACCCCAGGTAGTCTAATTTATTTAAATCCTTTTGATACCAATTGGAATAAATAAATAAGTCTGAAAAATAGTACCGTAATTAATAATATATATGTGTATCTTTTAAAAAAATATATAAATATTTCAAAAAATTATAATTTTATATAGACTTTAAAATGTTTTAAATAAAAAACTCGCATTTTTATATAATAAATAATTAATAATCATTTTTCTTTTAAATTAAATTAATCACATAATAAACTTTCTCCGAAAAAAAATGAGACAAGAGCTTAGCATGGCACGCATATGAACTGAAAATACGTTTCCTGAAATAACCAAGAATAACTATAATGAAATGATGATTGCGACAATCAGATTCATAACAAATTATCTATTATAGCATGTATTAAATACCTGCCATTATATAGAAATCGAACACGACTTTTGTATTGATTCAATGTCTTCTCTTTGAGCTAACAACAGGTTCATTTAGTTTTATTTTCTTTAAATTTAAGAGATTTTATTTACTGATGTATTAACTCAAAATGTCTCTATTTAGACAAGAGAATGTAATATGATATGCTCTCACACCAGATTTTCTGATTCATCCTATTTTTCTTTTATAGTAGTATATCAGTACTACGTAATGTAAATAGTGGTTCAATCAATTTTTTCAATCCAAATTTAACCGGAGGGTAAATATTTTCAGGCTTGGCCTAGGCGCCAACATTCCTAATTAAGCCTCTACCCCCCCCCCCCCTCCCCGTGGCCGATAGGTTAAAGATATTGACATTGTCAGTATTGATAATCTTAAAAAAAGCCAAGGAGTGTGAGTTCGGATCCCAAGTAGTCCAATAAAAATTTATTTAAATCAATTGGATACCAATTAATGTAAATAAATTTGCCTGGATAATTATTATCGTAAAAATATAATTATATATTTAATGCCAGATGCCGAAAAGACAAAAAAGAAAAAATTAAGCCTCTGTATAACTCACTTCAACAAAGCAAGGTAGTTGGAAATCCTTCAGAGGAGTGTGTGAAAACAATATCAATTCTGAGTTCATGACTTCTTTTATTTAGATTATTCACACCAATTAATAATGTTATTACAATATAGAGAAACCTTACGTCATCCTATATTTTCAACTTTTGTTTGCATATGAATAACTCTTGTGCATTCATTAAAAGAAATAAGGAAAATAAAGAAGCTGTTTTATGAATATCATCTTTTTCTTTTCTATGCTCAAAGTAGTTAAAAATCTCTAGTAATATTATTCTATTTAAAGGCTTTCACAAACTGTGATCCGCTTATTCATTCTCTTGAATGCATGCATACATATATTCGATTAGTGGTAAGGCCATTGGATACAGAAATTCATTACCAGAGATCAATCAGATTGACAGATCTGATCCTAGGTAGTATAAAAATCCTTTAAATATTGAAAAAGAACTCAATATATGAATTAGATGCTTGACTTTGGAAGGATGGCAGCCAGGTTGGAAAAAACAAGAAAAAGAAAAAACTCAGTTTTTCATTTCCAGTTTTTATATTGACTTGTGTTTTCCGAACTTCTTCAGGACCCGGTTAAATGGATAAGATGTTAATCTTTTTTTCATTTCTCTGAAGATCCCTGAGAAAATAAAAACCTATACAAAATGCCGAGCTGATTCCAAAAAAAAACTAATATAGTGATATTAGTGGGAATGTCCAACCTGGTCTGGCTGCCATCCATCCAAAACATTCTCACTGATCTTACTAACCACATAGTCTTTTTTTGGAATCAGCACGATAAATGCCGTATAGGTTTTCTTTTTTCAGGGATCTCCACAGAGAGAAGAAGTGATGAACATCTCTCCCATTTAACTGTGTACTGAAGAAGGTCGACACTATTGAAAACTCGAATTAATAATTGAAAACTGGATAAGAAAAAACTGAGTTTCTTGATTTTAATCCAACCATCCAAATTAATCATCCTTTAAATATTATTAAAATGTTTTATTTTTATATATGAAAAATAACTTTTCAAGTGCTTTGTTTGAATAGATTCGGTTTTTGGTTGTTCTTAGTAGATTTACATAAAATATTTATTACTCCATTACATATTATACCAAAGGAAACTTATCTTTTTTTTTCTCATTCATTCATTTAATTTTCTTCATTTGTAATCAAAACTTAGTAGGCTACTTATCTACTCTTAGATTAATCAGATAACAGAAATATTTTGTTGTTTGTTTATTTTTACTTCAAAAATTTTGAAGTACAATTACTTTACGATTCACTTAAGCTAATTCCTCATTCATGGCATATTCATAATTTAAATCCAAAGAAAATTATTAAAAACAATACGAAATAACAATTTAAAGTAGGAAAATATCCCTAACTTAGTTAAAACTTTCCGGGCCCCTCCAAAGAAAGTAAAGACATCTTATTTGTACGCTATCTCTAATCAAAGCCAGTGACTTAACAGACTCCCCTCATATTTATTTCTATAAGCTTATTTAAATAAGATATAGTAGCATTCTTGTAATTGCGCACATGTTGCCTTCCTTTCCTTGCCTCCTTCAAAAACCGAGGAGTGATGTAATTATTACAATAATAAATTCACTATCTTCATGTATGTGGTTGTGTATGAAGTTATATATATACGAGGGTGGCCTGAAAAGTGAGGTAACTAACATAGAAGAAGACTGTTTTTTTTCGAGTTTTTAAACTTTTCGACATATCTGTTAGTCTCCTTTTAGCTCGATACACTTGTTCCAACGATATTAATCCAATCACTATAATACGACGAATAAAATACATCAAAATTATTATTTGTTTTTGCAATCACTTCTTCATTTGATGAAAATTTTTTACTATCAATCCAATTTTTCATGTTCGGAAACAAGAAAAAGTTGGACGGAGCTAAATCAGGAGTGTAAGGTGCATGAATTCAAATCGTAATTGAACTAATTTTGCCGTTGCAATTGCGGATGAGTGAACCTCTGCATTATCGTGATTGAACAACACTTTTTTTCTAGCCAAATGCGATCGTTTTTCCTTTAATTATTTATTCAGCTGGTCGAATAGCGACGCGTAGTACTCTCCTGTGATTGTTTTGCCCTTATGGAGATAATCTATGAAGATAACGAGCATCCCAAAACACAGTGGCCAAAACCTTGAACCACTTTTGCTTCGGTGCACTGCCACCGGCTTCTATCCATTGTTTTGAGTGAATTTTTTGGGGGGGGGGGGGTAGTGGTGTATCCAAGTTTCGCCAACAGTAATAAATCGACGCAAAAATTCATTGCAATTACGCTTAAAAAGGCTCAAACAGTACTCGTAAGTGGTTACACGAATTTGATTCTGGTCCTTAGTTAACAAACGTGGCACCTATCTTTCTGACAGTTTTCTCATATGCAAGTGTTCATGTAAGATATGACCAACATTTTTGATATGTCGGCTATCACACGCACCTTCAATCGACGATCATTTAAAACGAGATCTCTGCCATCTCTGAATTACTTACCTCACTTTCTAGACCGCCCTATAATAGGTTGGGGAAAAAGAAATCCATTATTTTTTCCCTAGATAGCTCTAGTGATATATATCTCGTGATGTATTGATATCGCATAGGTTTATACTTATACTCGTTGGGAAAGTGACATTCCGAACTAAAAAAAATTCTTTAACAGTTTTGTGATTGATCGATTCAGTTTCAAGATTTAGCGCGTAAAAGATGGACGTCGACCGGGTGAAATTACCTTTAAAATGGCGACAAACGTAGAACAAAACGGTGCATATTTGACCAAATTGATCAATCCTGTGTTAAATAAAACCTTGAAATAAACAAAAAAAATAATGGATTTCTTTTCCCCAACCTAATATATAACCCTCTCTGTTTGTATTTATATAAAAAAGAAAAGACGCAAGAAATTGGGAGGAGTCTAATTATTGAATTCAAGAAAATGTCTGAGAGTGAATACACGCCTTTTTGTTTTTGTCTCTCACTATATACAAAAATAGCCCCACAATACAATGATATCTCTTGCAATTGAATTTTCTAAAATTTTCTAAAACAATTTAGATAATTTTTGTTTGTTCTTAGCTAAAGCAAAGGAAAAAAGCTTTAGATTTGTAGAAAATTTCAAACTGTAATTTTCTCGTTCCATTCTCAATTCTTCTTTTGAATTTGCTCTCTTTTTGTAGGAGAACAAAATCCTCGAATCTTGAAAACATTTTCTTCAGAACCTTATTAAATCTCACCTGTCTGGCCACAATTTTTTTCTTTGATTGTGAACTTGATCTCGTTCAGGATTGATGAGCTTTACCACTCAAAAATTACATCTTTGCCAATGTTCATAGAATTTGTTCACCCCCCCTTAATAAACTTTTTTTTTTTTTTTTTAGTAAATTTCCATTTAGATAATTTCAATTACCATTTCACGTTTAGGTAATTTATTGAAACAAAAAGCTACAAATAAGGAGCAATATGTGGTGGGATTGATTAGCGATGAATAAATACCGCAACACTTTGACAGAGCGCACGTGCGTTTTGGATTTGCGTGCGTGCGCAGTGTGGTGCTAGGAGCCATGGATCGATTCCCGGCGCCGGCCAAATTCGCACGCGCTTCAAATTCAATGTCGGTGTTAACGTCCTCGCCCTTTCGAGCACTCTGCTGTTGACATATTGAACGGCACAAGAGTAGCCATCACCTATCAGAGCTCTTGAAATTCAATGATTCTTTAATCAGATTCCAAATTAAAGGGCGTTCCCAAATTTTATATATTTACTTTAAAATATTCTTTTTCCCTTTTCATTATTATTACGTTCTTGTTAAGAATTTAAAAGATTCATCAATAGTTTCCCTACATAAAAGGTTTCTTTAGTTAAATTAGGAAAACATTGAACTCTACATTTAAAAATAGAAGGGCAAACTCTAAGGATTCATTCTGCCAGATACCATTTCAAGTTATATAAATGGAAGTTTTTTGTTAGGCCTTTATTATATTTATCTTTGAATTATGTTAAATACTGGTTATTTTTCTTCTTTAATTTTTCTTAAAAAATCTAATGAAAAAATTTGACTACCAATAATTTAATCATATTATTAGTAGAAACGACTCTTTATATGAACACCAGCTGTTGCACTTTTTCTTTTAAACTTTTTATTCTAAAGATTTTATTGTCTTTAACTGAAACAAAAGTGAATTATTATTTAATACTACATTTATTTCCATATACTTTACTAAATTAACAAATTAATTTCATTAATAAATTAGAAAGTTTATTTTAAATGCTTTTTTTAGTTAAACAATATTAATATTTTCTTTTAACAAATTTAATTGTGTAGAAATAATTTTTATTTAACCCCCTGTCCCAAATGTCTCTCTTCATGTTCCAAGGGTCAGTGGTTCTCTCTCTTCCTGTAAGAGATAAAATTTATTTAACTTTTATTGGCTACAAAATGATTTAAATAAATGGTGACGGAGTCTAAGATGCCGAACTAAAAAAAATTTATTTCTACAAATATTCAAAATGAATGCACTGTTATAAAATAACAATTCCAATAAAACATCGAATAAAAATTTCTACTCCTAGTTCTTTTTGTAAAAAAAATAGTTATAAAATAATTTTATTAAATTTTTTGTTTAGACCTCAAACCAAACCATAAAAGGTCTCAGACACCGAAAAAGTCTTAAAAATGAATTTTTTCATATTATTGGTTTTGATGATGATTATCTTTTCTTAATAATTTGAAATATCTTATTTGATTTGTAGCATATACAGAATTTACTAGTATATCATCAGGAGAAACGAAATGATATCATTGGGTCTTTTTGGGGAGAGGAATCAATTGCTCTTTGCCCTCAAAGGGTCCGAAAGTTTTCTTTTTTTTATTAAATATAAGCTTGGTCCTCAAATGGGGTTTCATGAGGTACTTTGCCCCCTTTCCAAGACCCTTCTTTTAACAAATTTAATTGTGCGGAAATAATTTTTATTTCAGCCCTGAATGTCTCTCTTCATGTTCCAAGGGTCAGTGGTTCTCTTCCTGACCTAAGAGATAAAATTTATTTAACTTTTATTGGCTACAAAATGATTTAAATAAATATAGACGGAGTATGATCCCTTCCAAATAAAAAGCTAAAATTAGAAAGATTTTTTAGTCTTAGACCAGAGTTTCTCAACCCATCATTTGCAAAATGATAGATAGCTAGAACGTTCTGTCAAAGCGAGAAAATGGTGAGGTTGGGTCGGCAAAAAAGGTTGAGATATAGACCCCTATATTTTTATTTAAATAACTTAAAGAATTAATTAACTTGTCTTTTACTGGAATATTTTATTAAAATTTTATTATAAGATAATAATAATAATAATACTAAATACAAAAATAAATCAAAATACATATATTTATTTGTAAAATATTTATTTTTTAAAAACCTATTTTGTAAAAAAAGTATTATTTTTATACCTTTTGCAAAATAAGGCCAAAGGGAGGATAAATAAATGAAAAATTATATACATTTTATATTATATTATTATTAATAACAATTCATAAAATATATTAATAAATAGTTTTTTAAATAGAAGAATGACCTAAAAACAATTTTTTTTTTTTCAAATTATTTTCCAAAAGATAAAATAATTTCTAAAGTAATTATTTGCTAAAAAGCTTTTATAATGAATAATTAATCAAGTTTAAATAAAATACTTGGTTTACTTAAAACATTTAGAAGATCCATAAGCAAAAAAAATTTAATTTAATGATATAAAATATTTTTAAGCTTAAAAAAAAATTAATCAAATAAAAATAATGAGACAAGTAAAAATAATAAAATTAAAGAATTTTTATCTTAAAGTTCTTTTAAAACACATTTTGAATGCCCATAAAAAGATTAAAAAATAATAATAAAGATTTATCTGTAACAGATGTATTCCATTATATCTATGCATCACATTTCTTTGATGAAATTTAGCAGAGTAATTCAATTTCTTTTAAATATTTTTTAATACTTTTCTCGCTCATAATTAATTAAAATTTTTTTTTATTTAAATGGGTAGAACCCAATGATATTTTATTTATTGTAATATTTTTAATATAAAGCATCATTAATTTTACAAAGATTATTTACTCTAAGCCGTGCTTCAAAGCCTGTAGAGCGGACCTCCTTAAGGGGATCCGAAAACTTAAAAAAAAAAAATCCGTAAAACCTAAATACTAAAAGAAACATTACATTATATTAAAAAAATGTAAAGTGAATATACAAAAAAAAAAGTTAACTCGTCAAATAATAACTGAATATTTTAAAAATTATAAGATTTTGTCTTGTAGAGCGATTCTCCCTTCCCGTCCAGAGAACGAAGTATTCAAAATGAAAGCCCAGAGAGGGATGCAAAAAAACAAGAGTTTGAATAACTAGGCATCAGAGACCCTGTGCCGAGAATTGTCCTAAAAAATGGCTACATAAAATTATATGAGGAACATTGAGACAAAATAAATTTTGTAGAACAAAAAATGTTTATGTTATTTCAATGATGTAAATATTATAAATTATATAGTAAAAATAAATAATGTTGAAGGGAAAGAAAATAAAAGAAAGCAGCGGGTATTTTTCTTTTTCTCCCCCTCTATAGTGACATGTCTTTTTGATTAAGAAATCTGAGCTAGAGGGCTGTCGATAAGATCACAATTATTAATAATTATATAAATGAAATTGTGATCCTATATTAATATCGACAACCCTAGAGCTCCGAGACCAAACATTGTTTTCAGACCAATTTATTGGGACAAAAACCACCGCCGGCGTTTCGGAAATCAAACGTCTTCTTTGTCAGGACAATGCGGCTTCAGTTTTCCCTCTTTTTTGATATAAGATAAAATCTTTCGGTCCCTTTGATACATATAAAAAGAAAGATAATGATGTCTGAAATGATGGTCCAAGAAGACTTGATTATTAATCATCTAAAGATTGCTTTAAAAACAAAAAAATCCCTATAACATTTTTTATTAAACATCGTATATTCTCTTTGTAATTGTTGTAATATCTTGGACATTTTTAAACATAAAACTATCAAATATTTGAACTCCTTGTCATTTTAAAAAGAGTTTGATTTACCTTCCACCCTTTTCATTTATAACTTCGATTTATTGCTCAGAGAAATTCATTGAGTTTACCCATCTATGATTGGTCCTCGGTTCCCATGGACATGTCCATGATGCCATAAATTAGGCTTTAATCGAAGCATTAATTCAATTTCATGTCTCGTTTCAAACTCAAAGCCATTTTTTTTACTCAAATTTATTTTTATTTTTTCTAAAGGGGAATGTTATTTTTTAATCTTTCGAAAAAAATATACTTTATAAAACTCAACTTCTACTCAATTCATATTTGTTTTTTTTTTTTTGAAGTAATTTTCTTAATCAGGAGATTTATAACCCTCAGTTCTTTCATCTAAGCTTTTTTTCCTTCTTCCTCTAATTTTCTAAATTATATTTTTAATCAAGTTTTTATTTTATATTTTCTGTTAATCATGTTTAAAAGGGTGAGTTTTCATCAGTTAATAATCCAGAATAATAATTATATTAAAGTTTGACTTTGCCCTGCCCCTTGGCGCAGAGGTAAAGGTCTTGTTTCACGTACCAGAGCTCGATGGTTCTCTTCCCGTCCTGAACGACAAAAATTTATTTATATTATATTGGCTACCAATTGGTATAAATAATTAAGGACGGAGTTTAAATGGCCTCAGATTCCGAAAAAGACAAAAAGTTTCACTCATATTAAATCTTTAATTATCATTTTAATTTTTAATAAAATTTCATTTTATTTTTCGTGAATTAATATTAAATTTTTTTAACTAAATATTTATTTTTAATTTTTAAACATTAGAAATAGCACATGGCTAATGGGTTTAGCCAACGGTGAAAAAAGGAGAGCAAAACCTAAACTATGAACTCATATGAGAAGCTGAATTTTATTTTATTCCATTGTAGTTATAAGTACAAAATAACACATATATACCTTTATCCAATTGTCTACTCCTTTAAGAAAATGTATAATATAATATAAAAATATTTTTGGCACCCTCCATCCTCTCCTTTTCAAACGATTTGGTCCAGAGGATGCTGAGAAAATAAGTGTTCATAACAAATATTTTTTTACTCCCCCCCCCCCCCTCTTTTCCTGCTCCCTGATTCACTCCATGTTAATACCTTTTTAATCTAGCATAGGGCTATAAATTTGTTAAATTTCATCCTTCTCCGATTAGAGATTCCCAATATAAGCTAATAAAAAACATATACTATATACAGAGGGTTTTTTTTTTAATTTTTCGGGTCCTTTTGACTAAAAACGTAAAGATGTTTAAAAAAAAACTGGGGCGATTAAATTTTTCATAATTTATTTTGCCCTTACTAATACTATTGACAAACACGTATTTGTCTAAGTGAATGAATCTACCTGATGACGGCTGAAGTAAAAGTGCTGAAATATTGTGTTATTGTACGAAGTATAATAATAACAACATTTTTTTTGTATTATTAATTACTAAAATAAACCACGATTATTGCCAAAATACTTTTGTTTATAATAGATTGTTTTGTTTAATAAGACCTCTATTTATCCAAATAAAATTTTTCATTTATGAACATTGTTAAATAGGCATATAACGTAATATAATAAAATATGATTCGAAAATGATCTAAGAAATTGCTTCACCTTTTATTTAAATTAGTATTATAGAGTTTGAACTAAAATCTCGGAAAGTGGAATTACCTTATGATGCGAATATTTAACTATCTTACATTTATACTCTATCTCAATTACATAGTCATGTTTATTAAGGTAATATTTTATTACTATAAACTCATGGTGATGAATATACGTATATATCTAACCAAAGAACATACTTTGTTTTAATTTTATATCCATCCATCTATGCCTATCTAAGGCGAACATTATTTTACTAAAAAAATTTGGTATTAATCGCTACAAAATATACCATAAGGAAGGTAATAATTTTATTTAATCCTAGGCATGTTTTCTTCCTTAACCCTCATCAGGTTAACCCAACAAAAACAATCTTGGTTTGGCAGAGGAGAGCATTTTTCCCCTCCATTTTTTTTTTTAGAGAAATCAACGCCAAACTAGGATTAATTAATTGGATCGCTATTTTGTTTATTTTCCATCTCATAAACAATGTTATTCCTTCGTTTTCTATTACAATATATATTACGAACGTCTTTCTCTTTCCCCTCTTCTTCCTTCGCCTCTTTATCATTTGTTTGTCTTTTCGCTCTCTTCCCTCTTTCTCTCGCAGATACATATTCTATATACTCGTGATAATGTTTGTTTTTTCGCTGTTTGAGTGCAAAAAAAAAAAAACGAAGCATGGTTGACTGCAAAAACATTCCTTGGGAGTTTTTGTTGAAAATCCGTTTATAGCTCCCCCTTACCTTTTTTCTTTCTTCGCCAGGAGGATGACACTTGAAAATATCCGCTGATCTTTCACTGAAATAATTCAATTCATTCATAAAAAAAAATTGCCATTGGAACATTTCTTAATAAACTTATTAGATAATAAGTAACCTTTGACTTTTTTTCCTTTCATTTTTTTATTTAAAAATAAATTCATCCTATGAATGATATTTTTTAAAGCTAATCACGCTTAGCTCAAAATTTTTATTCTTAATGATGCTCTTAGTCTTTGAGAAGATAAGAGAATACGAAACCAGCTGGTGTTTAGTACCACTTAAAATAATTTTATTTATTTTATTATTTTGGTTGCACTGTGTTTAACAAGATATAAAAAGGTGAGGGATCACAATCTGTAGTTTTGCTGACAAGTGTACCCATCAACTAATCAAATCAAATTTTGCACACTGGTTCGGCATCAGGTACACAATAAAATGTTATAAGGTGGTCCTAAGCATCAGCTTTAAAATATATTAATTACTGATTAGGGGTTGACAACTGCTTTTTTTACTCATATATTTGTGTGTTGGGTTAACTCAGGAACTATTGACCGGATTCCATCCTTTTGAATTTTCGGAGCAAAATATTAGGGTGGAAATCACTGCAATTGGTAAACCAATGAAGGATTTTTTACTTGACTTTCTTCATAGGGTCGTCACATATTAACCAATCATTAAAAAAAAAAAAAGCATTTTAGTAAAATCTTCAATCTGTGCCACCAACCAAAAGTTTTATAGTCAGAGGAAGTCCTAACGGAGCTTCAGAAAAAAATATTATATCCTGAGCCTTGTGACTTTTAAGAGGTCATTGTAAAAATATCAATTGGAAAAGGGATATAATGTTATTTTATTAAAGGCCTAACGTCATTAGAATTCACAAATTCATTGTATATCATTAGAAAAATCAGTAGTGGCATTTTTAGGGGGAGGGAGGGCAAAAAATACTAGTAAAACTGTATTTGGTATATAAAGTGTATATTTATTTGGAAAGATTAATACAATTATAAAATTGTTTAAGTTTAGAGTATATGAAAGGTGGCTATGTTGTAAAATCTGATTTTAAAGGGGGCCACGAGAGAAAAACGGTTGAGAACCATTGTTCTTGTCAGCAAACTTACTTTTATAGTCTGTGCAAGCGTTGAATACTTCCTATTAAAATTTTATTTAGACTACCCCAAAAAGGTATGACAAAGAATATACTTTTTAAAGCTCTCACATTTTCCATTTTAAGAGTTTAATATTGTATTTATTTATATTTTATACATGAGTAATTTTACTGTTTACAATAGTTAGGCTCTTTTTATAAATTATTCATACAATAAATATTTCAACAAAAAAAAAAAAAAGTTAAAAATGTTTTGAATTTAAATTTTTTTAAAGATTTTATTCAGGTTTAGTCCTGAATCATATTAACTCTTAACTCTAGAATTTTGAGTTTCCTTAGGAGAAATAGAAAACAAATTTTTGCTTCTATCGAATGTAGATAAATTTTCTAAAAGTGAAAGACTTAATACAATAATCGTATTGGGACCTATTGGGGGGTGAGCCAAGACTCGTAGTGTTTTAATATGTATTCTTTTATGGGGCTTAAAGACTCATTCGAGAAACAAACAAACTGCGAAACTGCCTAAGTTCTAAAAGGTTTTATAATCATCTGTAACATTCGAATCGAAATGGGCTGAGAAGAAACACAGATCAAATTACTCTGATCTTCTGTTCTTTGCTTAATCTATGCCCGTTGCCCAGCACCGATCCAATATCACTTCCGAAATTTAGGTTTCCAAACAAGTCGTAATCAAACTTAGTTCGGACAAAATTTTCCTGGTTTTATTTAATTCAAAGGGATATGGATTCAAATAAAAAATTTATTTGGACCAATTGGTATAAATAAATATAATATGCCTGGATAACAAGTGTCTAATATAATCTAATTGTGCTCGTTTAAAGTTTATATGGCCTGAGATGCTGAAAAGACAAAAAAAAAATAAATAAATAAATATTTTTTTAAAAATCTGGTCAAATTTTTATATTTTTTTGGCATCCTAACCCATAGATTTCTTCTGCTAAATTTTGTTCAAGTGGGTGCAGATAGATCTTGCTCAATAACGTAAATAAGAGGGAAGTGGTTGTTGATTTTCGTGATCGGTGGAATGTCCCGGCTGATGAAATAAAACAAAATTTTTTTCTTTTTGTTGTCGACATTACGCACGCTTCTTTAGAACTAACAAAAGTCAATGAATAAGGGGTTTCGGTATTTTTTTTATTGTTAACCTATTATATATATAAATATACATGTTAAAATTTTTATTGGTCAGTTGATTATTTGTAAACAATGCTTCTGTTGAGTGCTCAACTCGAATAGTCGAACATTCAAAAAAATCAACCGACCATTAAATATTTTAACAAGTATATTTTTTTACTAACGAAATTTTTGTTGTTTAAGTATTTTACATTTTGTGCATTTCGCGCCCCTTTTTGCCCGTTTGCCCAATTTCTCTTATCCCATCTAAAATCACTTATGGTTGATCATATTAGAATTCTTAGGAAATTTATTATTTGATGAAAATTTAATAATAAGTTCAACTTTAAAACAAATTTATAAAAAAAATAATAAACCAATAATATTTTCATTAAATATTTTTATAATCGGTTTTTAATATTTTCTTGTTTATTAATTTATTTTTAATTTCAGTTTTATTAAAAAAATTTAATCCAATTAAAAAAAATCGTCATGATGCATTCATGTAAAATATAACTCGCAGATATAATATTTAATAAAAGTCTACCCCTTCCCCGGGGCCAAGAGGATTAAGATATTGGCATTGTCAATATTCATGACCTTCAAAGCCAAGGGCTGTAGGTTCGGATCCCCAAGCAATCCGATGACATTTATTTAAATTAAATTGAATATATTTGAATTGATGATAATGATTTAAAAAATATTGGATCATTGTATCGTAAATAAATAAAATAAATAGTTTAATGTCTGTATAGCCTCAGATACCTAAAAACAAAAAAATAAGTCTCTTCCCTTAAGAGAACTTAATGAGGAATTTGACCAACTCAGATGTCGGTTTTCCAGCACCAGACTCCAAGTTCCCGCTATCATAGGGACTCCACACCCGCGAGTTTAAGATGTCTCAAGCTTAGAATAATAAATTTTATTAATTAAAATAATTTTTTGTAAGTGTATATTTTGCTAGTGGCTTAAGCGACCCTTGGCTCCCGGGAGTCTATGTTGTCTAGGTGTGGCTTCCTTTCCACCAGAATTATGATTTGATTTGATAGATCTTGAAAATCCTAAAATCAATTTTATTGTCTTCAAAATATAGAGAATATCAACATTTAAAGAGAAATCATATATAGTAATTTGAAGATATATTTATTTAAAATAATTGGTAATCATTTTAAATAAATTTTATTCCTCAGGGGTTTTTTTCATTTATTATGATTGATAGAAAAAAAATTGCACAAAATTAAACAAAATACTGCAATATTGAAATATTATTCTTTATAAATTAATGATGAAATTACAAAATTACTAATAAATAAGGTGGGTGAAATTATGAATTTCCTTAGGAACTTTGAATTAGATTTTGTCGCATGGTTTACAATTTGCGTGTTTTATTTCAAAAGAAATTTAGAACAAACAAAATAAATTATTAACATTATTTTTTCTTAAATATCAGCTTTGATTAAAACCATTAAATTATCATTGAACTCAATCTATAATTTATTTCAAATAAATCAACCTTTTTATTTATAAATAAATATACGTTCATATTTATTTATAAAATCAAACATGAAACAGAGTGAAATTTCTAAATAAATTTTTAATTTCAATATCTACGCAACTTATTAATGAAACATATATTCCCTGACTGGAAATTTTAAAGAGGAATTTTAATGCTCCGTTTTTGTATTTTAAACATTTTCACGTACGTCATTTTTTTATTGAAATCAATTTTTAATAGCAACTCTCTATGCATAAACATTAAAGATTATTATCCCTAATGTTAACAAAAACATCATTAAATAAAACTAAGGCATTTTTATTTTAATTATTTCGGTCCTGTTTATTGAAATAAAAAAAAGTTATAAAAATTTAAACATTTTCTTTTGCATATTATAATGACAAGGTTGTAGATATTTTGGATATTTATGGATATTCATTTAATTTTATCTCGAATTAAACAGGCGCAAATTTTTCTTAAAGTAATAAAATTTGGTTAGTAGGGAAAAGAGTATTGAAGACTCTCTTGGCTAAATTAGGCAAGACGGATGTCTGAACATTTCAATTTTTTTGGAAAGTTTTAAACTGTCTGAATAAGTGCATTCTCATGGGAATAAATAAATTCGATTAAAAAGGAAAAACATTGTTTAGAATGTTAATTTAAAACAACTGTTTATAAAATTTATTTTTCAATTTACTATTTACTTCCTTTTGGAGGAGAATCAAATCTTAATTATCTAAGAGTCATTTGGTTGCTTCCATTCCTGAACGATAAAATTTAGTTAAATTAATTGACTATTACAATTGCTAAAAGGAGAGGAAGTCAGCTTCTAACTAAATAAAACTCTCAATGTGTGACATTAAAGCCGAAACGTTTCACAGTTTTTTTTTTTTCGATAGAGGGCCGTATCCTTAAATTAATATATTCTATACTTTCATATACGTATTTTTTACATTTTGTGATTCACTTTAAAAAAGAACATTTATTAGTATGGCTTCTCGAAGCGATTAGTGTTAATTATCAAGAGATATGATGTTCCAAGGCCAGATATTGAGTCAAGATTAATATATGAGCCGGCCTGGTTGACTACTTTTCAAGTATCTTGGTTTTAGCCACCTCGATGAGCGGTGAATCACGTTTTATATAATCCAGAGACGAAGCGAGTTCCCACGTTGTAAATGTCTCCTAATGCTATCAGCGATTGCACGGCGGCGGTGGTCGCATTGGAAGGGAGAGCCCTTTTGTTTCCCCTCCTTGCATTTCCCCTTTTTGTTTCTCCTTCTACATTCATTCGGTTGAATTTTCTCAACCAGGCATGCCTACCGTTCTCCCCTCCCCCATATAATCACTCCATTGATCACCCTTCCCTTATTTTCTCGTACTGTCAAGCTCACTCGTTTCTATATAATAATTAAATTATATGATTTTAAATATTTAGTCAGGTGGATTGGCCCCCTGGAATTCTTTTCATTCTATCCCAGACTTCTCATTAATCAGTCGTTAGAGTAAAAGGGATGATTAGACCTAAAATTTTTCAATTTAATTCATTATTCGACTTAATGACATGAGTTCATAGTGAGACAATAACTCTACTTTTAGAAAGATAAAATAAATAAAATTTTGTTAACAGGATAAACAATGAATAGCCTCTTTTGGTCAGATTAGACATGACGGATGTCAGAAAATCCAAGACTTTAATTCATTTGGAGAATTTTAATGATAATTAATAATAGCTTACGCTGACTCCGTTTCACAACTATTTACCCAACAAAAAAGAATTATGGCCTTTTGTTAAAGTGATTTCTAAAAAAAATTTTAGGTTGAAGTCGAGACATTTTTTCCGATTCTAATCTCAACAGACTACTTAACAGCATTCTCTAGTAAACTTTCCGAATATTAATATTAAAACTATATCATAAGAAGAGTTTTAAATTTTTCATAACTAATTAATATTTCGATATATAGTCTAAACAAAGTGCTACAAAGCTATTTTTTCAAAATATGACTTATTAAATTTATAGCTAATATTTTATCTTAGTATTTTTAAATAAATCAAACAGACATTTTTAAAACTTGTCATATCCTTTATTATTATCGACGTAACCCAACGACCCAAATCTCCTTCAGAATAAAAAGTATAAATCCTCATATGTAGAAAATTATATTCCTATTCGTAATCATGGAGGATATGTGCATAAAAAGAACAGACCTTATCGTACGGTAGGAAAATATTCTTCGATCATTAATATGAATAAATTTTAAATAATGTTTAGTAATATTTGTCTCATTTTTTTTAATAATCAATAACATTCTTCTTGTTTTGTTTTATTCATCTAAAATATATTGTGGTCGATCTATCCAATCCTCTTACAATAATATATGATAATGTTTTTGTTGTTTTTGAATATGTCCTTTTAATATTATAATAAATATAGAATATTTTATTGAATAAAACTGGAAGTGCCTGGTATTAATCGACCTTCAATGGTAGTATAGTACAGTGATTTTAGTGCTAATTTTTAAGCCCCTTATAGACTCAAATATATTTTAAACAGCTGGTGTCTTTCGATGGAATTTTTAAATTATAGGCACGTGATAGTGTATTCAAATCAAAATGGCTTTATATGGCAAATTTTTTTTTTTGAATGTTAAAAAATTTTACATTCTTCTAAGATATCATTATTTTATTAATAAAATGGATATTTGTCGATATTTTCATTTTTTGTGAATTCACCCTCTAAAGCAGGGATGACAGACTCCGCAGGCTATCCTTGAAGCAATTTTTTGTGGCCTTCCAAGTTTTCATCACCCAGAATAAAAACATCAACTTTAAAAAGCTTTTAAATTATTAGTGATCCTATAAAAATGAAACCGAAACGGTTTTCCAGATCCGGCAAAAAATTTTATTTTCATGCTTGGGTTTTTCAATATGTTTCTTTGAAATTTTATTTTAATTTTCTCAAGATTTTATTTATTTTGATCCCCATATATAAAATTATACCATGATAAGAATATTTCCTATTATGGCATAATTTTTCTTTTATCAATATTTTTCTAGTGTTTTTTTTATATATAAATAAAAATAAATAATAATTTATAGACATTGTCAGAAAATTCAAGACTTTAATTCATTTGGAGAATTTTAATTAGAATTAATAATAGCACACGCTCACTTAGTTTTCTAACTCTTTGCCCCAAAAAAAGAATTTTGGCGTTTTGTTAGATTTCTAAAAAAAATTTTAGGTTGAAGTCGATACATTTTTTCCCATTCTAACTAATCTTTATTTTATTCCTAGCTCGAGAGCTCTCCTCTTTATATTTTCCTTTTCAAGGACAATTTTTGCCCTTCCAGTTATTAATATATACTTAATCGTTCACTTCTTTTAATTCCAATCAATGTAGCAAATTTGGCAGTAAAATTTACTGCAATCCCATTTTCCTCTACTTGTTTAGTAAGTGACCCCGAGTTCATTTGAGTTTATTTGTTTCAAATATTCATTAGCACGAATAAATAATATGAGATCAAAATCCAGATCATAAATATAAGAATAAATTAAGAAAAGTAATTTCTTTTTGACACTACTGTAAGTCAGATGAGCACCAAGTACCAAAATAACATTCAAAAGAAATAATAAATAATTAAATAAGCAAATTGGATATGTCCTGACTAATCAAAAAGGACTGAAAAAAAAAGAGACGAGCACTTATGAATCTCTTTGAAGTTAAAAATTTTCCGATAACTCCGACATCTCAAAAGGAATTAAGGAAATATTTATTATTAGAAGAGAAAAAAAAAATTGGCTGATCTACGAATTATATCTGCCGTCAATCAATTTTTTTTTTCTTTTCTTTGATCACATGAAAGTGTTTTAAAATTTTTTTTCTAAAATAGGAATAAAAAACAAAAGAAAAGAAAATTTTTAAATATACACAGACGAATACTTATTATATTAATATATTATTATATTTACTTATATTGATCACTCTCGCTATTTATATATAACCCAAAACCTTTTAGGTAATAAATCTTCTTTCGGGGTCGGAACAAACACACCGACCCATCGCTTAGACTGACTCTTAATGATAAATTATTTAGACAAGACATTACATAATACTTAAATTATAATGTATATATTTATAAATGCTAATAAAATTTTTTTCTTTTGTTTCAGGTAATGAAATTTCAACCCTGATTTATCAATAGTAAGAAAATCTTCATAATCTTTTTCTAATTAATAATAATAACTAATTATTAAGAAATAGACGCAGGCAGCCAAACAAAAGTCCCTTGAATAAACGAGACATTTCGGACAAAATTTATTTGTCCATTTTCATTTGAAGTTTCTGTTAGGAGAGAGTTGTGTTTGTAATTTTATAATAAATTATTAATCACTATATTAATCTTAATTAATAAAATACATAGTTATGAATATGTTAAGATTATGTATGTAGTTTTAGACTCAACTTTCTCCCAACAAAAACTTCGATTGAAAATGGATAAATTCATATTGTCCAGGACAAACTTTAATTTGATTTTCATCCTTTGATGTATATATTTAAAATACTTATTATTAAATATTAATCAAAGATATTTATTCGTAATTGTGCAATCATATATGAATTATATTCATGCATTAAATAATAAAATAAAATATCTAATAATAACAATCTACTTAGAAATGAATTATTAATTCATACTAAGTGAACTTTGCTACCATCATGAAATAACACAAATCCATAGGTGAATTTTAACGACTCAAATGAAATTAAAAAAAAAAAAAATCTCCAGATGCACATTCACTCTCTATATAAAGAATTCTAATTCTATATACTTGATAATGAAATAAAATTGGCAAGATTAATTAATTTGATATTCATAAAAGAAGAATGAAAACGACTCCATTAGCCAGGAAAGAAGACAAACAAATTGAAAAGAATCAATTCAATTCACTATATTCGTTTTTCTCTCTCTCTCTCTCTCTCTCTTTGAATAATGAGTTTGTTTACATAATTGAAAATTGATATTCGAATACAATAAAAACTGAGGTATCGTTGAATTTTTAATAACCTATATAGAAATTTATATTCATTAAATTTTAAATATTATTTTATATATTCTATAAAAGTAAAAAAAAAAAACAAAATCAAATTGATGGAAGAAAAAACATTTGACTATTTCTAACTGAATTTGAATATAAAATTTAATTAATATATGCTTTAACAAAAAAAAAAAAAGAGTATAAAAGAAACGAATAAATTAAAGATTTCAATCATTTCGAATCTAATCAAGCTCTTTCTGCGATTCTTTGGGTTTTTATTAATGCAAATTTTATTAATTTTAAGAGAATCAGTACATTTTTTAATTTTTACATTTTCCCTATATATAATTAATATTGTTATAAAACTAATTTTTAGTAACTTATTTTTGGACACTAACAGGACTTATGGAGGAAGTTTTTATAAAAAATTATTTTATACAAAATAAATTTATTTATTTTTTTCTACTTACAGGTGCATGCATACCATCTTGCTAGATAAACAGTTAAATAATTATAATTATTAATAAAAATGTTTTGCGTTTGGAAAATCATATTTCTTGTCTTATTTATATTATTTTTTATATTATTTCCAAATCAAGTAAATTTTATATCCGGAAGCAATTAAAAAAAAAAAATTCCACATGGATAAAAAAAAATGAATGTTTAATCTTATCTGGTGTGTATTATTAAAATCACGAGATAAAAATTTATGAGAAGGTCAATTCAAATAATTCTATACCTTTTCTTTTATATCAAAAATTAAATACAAGAAATATCTAAACTTCTTTATCATTATACAAACACAAATGACAAGGTCAAAGTTCTATAAAATATGTGTACAACTCTTATAGATATCCATAGTTTTTTAATTAAATAAACATGAATATATGAAATATAAATTATTCCTAAATAAATGTCTTTTTATTTATAACAACAATACGCGTCGAATAAAATGGTAAACTCTAATTTAAAAAAAAAAATAGTATGGCGAAAAATAGTTTCAGAATAAAAGCATCTAGATCTTTGACATTGACTTAGACCAAACGTCGAAACGTTTCTAAAACTCACTTTTTTTTAAAGTCTTTTTTGCCATTTAAACCTTGTCCTTATTTATTTAAATTAATTAATAGCCAAATTAAAACTCACTTTTATTAAATAAATTTATAATCTAAAAAAAAGCCTGTCGAGTATACGATCTAAACAACTTGAGGTCATAAGTTGGTGACGATATCATCACATAATAATTATGTTTGAATACTAAAGTAAAAACACTTTCCCACACTTTTTAGAATTCGCTGATCATATCCTCTGGAAGTATAACATGGTCGCTCTACAGCCATATTGAGTATGTCAAGTTAATTTTTATTATTTTTTTTAGGTTGTTTGTATAAATATTCATTAATTTAATTTAAAATATTATATTGGCTATCAAATACTATAAATAAATAAGAACGTAGTCTAAATGGCCTCAAATACTGAAAAATACTTATAAAAAAAATTTAATTAAAAAAAAAAAAAGAAAAGTTAAAGGAATTAATAAATTTCCATTTTTTTTCGCTATGAAACCCAATTTTTTTTTTCTTTTTTTGGAATAAATCCGCTCCCACTCAAGAGATGAAAAATTGATGAAAATTGGACAGGAGGCAAACACCATTATTATCAATAGGTTTTAAAAGATTTGGCTCAGTCGATGCCGAGAAAATCATGGTACATGATAAATTTTGGGGACCCTTTTTTAGCCTCCCCTCCCGACCGATTCGCATCAAATTTTACTAACTTCTTTGCCACTCCTTGAGCTATAAATTTTTTAAGTTTCATGCTCCTTTTCCGATGAATAGTTCCAGAGATATAAGCTACACTCAAATACACATAAGGATTTTTTTTTGCATTTTTCCTTTTAACCTGAAATGTAAAGATATTTTTAAAAAATTGGGGAATCATATTTTTTATGATCATAATACTTTCTCCTTACTATTATATATAATAGTGTGGGAAAGTAAAAGTTTAGTTTTAGTGATAAAAAAGATATTCAACATAAAATTGATTTAGTAATATATTGTATAATAAATTCATTAACATTAAGTTCATAACATATTAAAAAAAAAGCAAAATATTTGACGTTTAGTTTGTCTTTAAATGAATTCACCAATTATCTCACACACTCATCTTGCTTAAAAACATATTTTTTCCTTCTTACTTTTGTTTTCTAGGAGAAATTCTATGAAAAAAAAAGGACATAAGAATCTGCAATTCTCTCCCTCTCCTTAATGTTTATATGTTTCTGGAATAGCTGATAAAACAGGAGGTTAGGTCGTTGAAATTTTATTTGATTATTATTATTGAAAGCTTTATGAGAATGAAGCGGAGAGGGTGTGAAAAAAATAATTGTATTTGAAATTGAAATCATCCTATCTTTTCTCTCGCCTTTTTTTAATAAGGTCACGTTCCATTTTCTATAGAGCTATTATTCACAAAAAAAAAAAAAAATGAATTCTTTAAAAATAAATGTTTAATTTTTTTGAAAAGATTTCCCTAGGTTTATGAATGAAAAAAAAAACAAAATTTAATTAACTTTTGATATTCTCTCCAATGAGGAATATAATATATATATAAAACCCATTTCTCGAAACCATGTACTACTACATGTACATGTACTACTACTACTACTAGTCTATTATTTTCTTTCTTTTATTAATCAAAATAAATTATAATAATTTTTCATTTTCATTTGAGTTTATTAATTTTGAATAATTGATACAAATAAAGATTGAAGAATAATATTTTTTTTTTAGGGTTCATTCACAGCTAGACAATAACAATGCTTATTGCTTAAAATATTGTTTAATTAGTAAAAAAAGCACTAATACACATGAAACATAAACCCTTACTGGCACCAGAGTATCTATTTACATGTAAACTCTATTTTAATCACTATGCATTGCTCTTATTTTTTAAATCATGATTCATTTTAATTTCATTAAACAGTAAAGATTAGGGTTTTTAAAACTTTTTCCTATCATTTCATTAAGACGGCAACAAAACAAACAACTGTTACTACAAAATAATGGACATTTGATAGAAAGCTACTTAGTCAAAGATAATTAAACGTATTAAATGTATGTACAAACATATTTTCGGTTCAATAAAGATTATTATTATTATTATTATTATTATTAAAATATAAACCCTTTGTCGCTTGGTTCAGAAGTAAAGGCCTCGCCTCAAAGGTCAATGTTCGCTTCCCATTCTGAGCGGAAAAAATTATTTATATTATAATGCCTACCAATTAATATAAATAAATAAGAAGAGAGTCTAAATGGCCTCAGATGCCGAAAAAAACTTAAAAAAAAACCCCTTAAGCCACATTCACAGCTAGAGTTGCTACATGGGTGAGATGCGTTTATTGATACTTACCGACCGACAGGCTTGATGCTGTCAAAATCTAAATAAAATATATATTTTAATGTATTTACATGTTAAAATTTACAAAATATATAATAAGTTAATATCATTCTTTCCGGTGTATTTAGAATTACAATGTAACTATAAAATACGTAAGTATTATATATCGTAAAATCTATAGAATTTTGAATAATTTAGACTAGGTAAAAATAAAAAAATTTTACTTTAAATTTTATATATTGTATAAAAATTTACTATATTTTCTTTAGAATGGCGCCCCCTCTAATCAGGAGCCTTTGTGTTGGTCACATCTTGCCACCCTCTCGCGGGGGCTCTGTTCACAGCTCTGCAGAGGCTATTTAGAATTTAGAATTTTTACATTTTTATAGATTTTTATAATCATATGTCAATGACCTCCGGTGACCTTTCAACACTCTTATTCCTCGGGACCACCCATCCGAGGTTCAGCACTACTTGGCCTTGCTTATCAACAAAAATCTTGGTAGTTGTTTCTTTTCGCCTAGGCCAAGGCCGCCAACAGCTCTCCTTTTAATAGATAATTTTAATGCATTGTTTAGAGGTCAATAGATACATTAGCGGTAGTAAAAAACATGCGTGTCCGAAAAGGTTTACATGTGCTTGTTTTCTAATTGCAAACAAAAAACAAATCTAGACAATATTTTATCCAAATTAAATAAATAATTATAAAATAAATAAATAAAATAAAATAAATTTATTTTATCTATTAATCCGGGAATGCGTCTTTAGAAAAGTGACTAAATTGTAAAGTAACCAAATATGAAAAATTGCCCTTTTTTTATATGCGTTTATTCCTTTTGGAATAAAGATGTAGTCCGCACCTTCTCCAAAGTCCTCTTGAACTATGCCATCCCAGCATTATAGTCTTTCGCATCTTGGGCCACATAGACTTTAAATGAAACAGATATATACAGGGGTGTTCAAAAAAATGTATTCACTCTTTAAAATAGGATATTATTATGCTATATTATTGTGAGTATTACAGCAATATAAAGGGAAAAGTTACAGCACAGACACAGTTTCTTCGTGTTATTTCAATAAGTGCTCAAACTGCAAACCATCGGCCTCCAAACACTTTTGAGCACGATGCTGTGTATTCCTGGTTACATTTTCCAAAGTAGCCTCAGGGATTGCTCCACAAGCCATTTCAATTTCATGGCGTAGGTCCACAAGTCACCGTGGCTTCTTACTGTACTACGTCCTTGACGGTCCCCCACAAGTAAAAAACCAAAGGAGTTGGGTGAACGGGGAGGGTACTCAATCGGACCCCTTCGTCTTATCCAACGTCCCGCTAAAATGTTATCCAGGTAGGCACGCACATCTAAATAACTTCTCATCATCAAGGGGAGCTAGATGAAAATTTAAAATTTAAAATTTTATATTTTTGTGACGAAAATTAATTATACGTAATTATAGAAATTTAAGTTTCCTTTAAAGCATTTTATCATTAAATCCATTTTAATAATAAAGGATTAAAAACCTTTCTGATGAAATTTCTCCATAAACAAAAGTCATTACTTATCTAAACACTTCATTTTTTCAAACATAGCATATCTAAGTGTGTCACTATTGATAACCTTCAAAGCCAAGTACGTGGACTCGGATCCCAGACAGTTCGACGAAAATTTATTTAAACCAATTGACATAACTAAATATGCCTGGATAATTTGTATCGTAATATATTTATATCTGTTTATTATTATGACTGTAGTATTTTTGTGTTCTCTTTTTAAACAAATCATCACTATTATCTATCTTTCAGTCAATTCTGATCTCATAAACATTGAGTTCTTGGAAAAAAATTTTCTTTTTACAGCGACTTCTGAGTCTTAAAAGAGTAAAACAAAATATTTAATATGTTAATATAATTAATTTTTAAACGACTCAAGTTAAAACTCGTCGTCTCCAATAGTTATTTTCTTCAATTCCCTTTTTTTTCTTTAATAGATATATGATAAACAGGGAGATATTATTTAGTACTGATTGAAATATAAGTTATTCTTATTAAATATAGTGAATGGCTAATTTGGTAATCACGTGACCGACTCGTATTTCAATTTTTCTAGTTGTATGCGGTTGAAGGACTTGAGGGTCGGGCATTACAAATTGGGAGGGACGTCAAGGAATTAAAGAAGAGGAGAGAGAAAGAGAAACACGGATAGGAGAGAGAGAGAGAGAGAGAGAGAGAGAGAGAATAGAGAGAGCCTGATGAAGGGCACTTTGCCGATCATTCCGTCACGCTAGCTCTGCTTCAAGTCACGCAGAGTGTTGACCGGTCATTGAGGGCTTCAAACGTTCAATCAAGCCTTATTTAGGCCATTCGGGTCCAGGCCATGGGGTAACAACAACAAAAACCCTAAAAACTAAGCCGAATTAAAAGTTAAATTAACCTCCCAAGAGAGGAAAGGCCAAATTACAAGATATTTATGACCTTCACATCCGTTAAAAATGTAATACAATTAGACAATGATTCATTATCTATATAACAAAAGTACATCATCACATTTCAAAAAATTATAAAGTAAGCATTCTTAAAATTTATTTTCCAAATAACATAGAGAATGTATAATAGAACAATGGCAAATTTTGATAGTGAAAAATTGTCATGGTTGCGAGCTGGTTTAGATAACAAATTTATATCCATGGGTCAGTAGACACCATTTCTTGAAAATAATTGAAGATTCATTTTTGAAAACAGCAAGGAATTATGAACTTATTATGATCATGGTCCTCGTGGAGAGGACATTAGAAAGCCTGGATGGATGAATATCACTCAAGAAGTATCTCAACCATACTACTTGCTATACGGAAATTTGATTAAAAATATATTATCGCCTTTTTTTTCTTTTTTTCATTTATTTTGAGCATTTGGCTTTAGGTATTGAGCTAGGCTTCTATATATATGCATTTTATAAAAAATACAATATATAATTTTAAGATAAACAAAACAATATTGCAAGATGAGATATGTTGACTGGATTTCACAGTCTATGGGGCGATGTTTGAAAATCACCAACTATTTCAAACAAAGCCCTATTAATCGAAATATTATATTACATATTTACATATTATATATGAATGATAATTTCAAAAAATACATTGTAAAGAATATATACTCATAAACAATACACTTATTAGAAAAAACATAATCGATTAGAAAAATAATAACATTTTTTAAATCTCTGTTTGGTTTTAAATTACTATTTTTTAAAAAAAATGATGAAGTTCTTCAATTTTTCACACTCTCGTGGATATGGAGATTTCATAATTAGAAAAATGGCTGTAGGGTTTATTTTTATCCCATGTTACTTATAAGTTATTTTCATATGAAGACATCCACAAATTAAATTAAAAAGTGATGCCGGTGTGTTTGAGACTTTTTTTTTTTTAATATTAACAATTTAAATAAATTTTTGATTAAATTAGTATCTACTTCGGTCTATATTTTTTGTATGAATTTTTTTTCGAGACTCTCTATTCTAATTGCATCTGGGGACATGTCAGGTTGCTTCATGTCAACTACCATCTCCCCTTTTACTCTATATAGCAGGAGTAACAAAAAAATATTTTTTTTTTTTTTTGGAGAAATGAAGGTGGGTTACTTTAAGCCTTAGGCTTGTATTAAAAAGGGAGGGGATCATGGTCGTCCTGGTGCTTCGCATTCAGAGCAGTGATACAGTATTAGATTTAATCTTAAAAATAAATACTGCAGACCACAAAATATAAAAGTTTATATGCCTTAGTGAATAAAAATAGGCTTGGTAAAGTAAAATGTATTTTTTTTTTTTTTTTTTTATCAACAAAAAATAAATAAATAAAGGTTAATAATCATTTTTCCAAATTAAAAAAAGCGTAAAGTCAGAGTTCATACTAAGTAGAATAATAAATGCAGGCTGCGGAAATATTGCTCAAAAAAGCCCGATTGGAAAACTAATAATCAACACTGAAGGTGATGAAAATTTTGTCAAAATTGCTTATTAACTTATGCGGCAACAAAAAGTGTGGCAAACCTACTCACAGATATGATTGATATTTTGTTTTCAGTCACAGGATATATCTAAACGTAAACCCGTCAACCTGAAAGTTGAAATTTTTTACGATACCAAATCTTCTGTTACGTCCTCATCGTTTCAGGTAGGAGGACGGGTCAGTGAAGCAAGGATTTTATTTTTAAATTGGTTTTTTAAAGACAATATTGGCTCTGAGAAATTTTTTTTTTATTTCAGTTGTTCTACTCATATTAAACAATATCATGGAACATGTTCAGACTTACAATTTTTATCATATATTATATTATATTATTATCATATCATATATTAATATCATTATATCTAGTAAAAAAAAAGAAAAATAAATAAAAGTCTCTCGAAATACCGAAGATATAAATTATAGGAATAATGATGGAATTGATAATTAATTGAGTTTTACAGATTATAGTGAAATAATAGATGAAAAGGATGAAAAATATTGAAGAATCGAGCCTAAATTGTTAGTAAACGTATTTATAATGGAAAGGCGAAAAATAAATAATGCAGCTTATTTTATTCCATTTGTCATATATATTTATAATATTATATAAACCACTGTTAATGTTTCTTTCGTTCCGGGTTTAAACTATCATCGGAACTGGTTGAGATTTAAATATTTTTCTCTAATTAAATTTTAATAAAATAGGCTGAATGTTTCATAATTTATTATTATAACGACCCAACCACAGCTCCGATGATGGACCAAACCCGAACCGAAACATTAGCAATGGTTTATACATAAATATACGTATATGTCAAATGAAATAAAATTTGTTGCTTTCTTCACTTTTCCTCTCCATAATCTACAAGTACACAACCATACAACTTCCAATCAAATTCATAATATTTATATTACAATATATATTCTAATAAAACAGGCGGCATTCTTCTATATATTTCCCCCTTTACCCAGACATATAAGCCCGGAATGTGTTTTTGATGGTCAATATCGCTCAGGGCGGCCTGTCCCTTGATGCAGAGTTAGAGGTCACGCCTCACCTACCACGTCCCGTCCTGAGCGATAAAAATTTATTTATATTATATTGGCTACCAATTAATTAAAAATCGCTCAGCGCTTGCATCTGATGGTTTTAAACTAGGGAAATACTCTAATAACAAATCTATTATTTTCAAAAATCGATTAAGTTTGTAATTTTCTTTGAGGACGATACACGCCGACAGCACGAAGGTATCCAATCCCAAAACTGATACCTATAAGATTAAATAAGATAAAAGATTCACATAATGACTTAAAATTTTTGTTAAGTCAATAATAAACTGTCACTTAATTATAAAAGAATGAAGATAAAAATTTGATCAGTTGTTTTTTTTTTTAAACATTATGGGTAGATAGATAGAATTAAAAGAATGCCAAGAGAGAACGAGAGATTTTTTTGCAACTCAGGGGATTGAAAAACGTGAAATCAATTGAAAATAAAATGTAGAATTTATCATATGAATATTAAAATAAATAATATCTCTTTTTTTTAAAACAAGATATTAATAAAAAAAAAATTGTCAAAATAATAAATAGGCCATAACCTTTTATTTAGCCCTATCCCTTGGTGCAGAGCTAGAGGTTTGGCCAAAGGACAGTAGTTCGCTTCCCGTCCTGTGCGACAAAATTTTATTTATATTATATTGGCTACCAATTAATATAAATAAATAAGGACGGAGTCTAAATGGCCTTTGGAAGAGACTTAAAAAAAAAACAAACCTTTTATTAAATTTTATACTTTTTTCCAGATTATTTTTATTTATTAGGCAATTAATTGCTGTTCAAACTTCACTATCTTCACTATTATTACACACAATGTCATGAGTGACCACTCTCTATCTTTTAGTAGTTAATATCAACAGAGATTAGTTCGTGTTTGATTGCTGGAAAGTAGGTAACCCAAATGACCAACACTAATGGATTTTCAATTAATTCCTCCAGAGCTCCTCTTCAGCGATTCACTCAAATTCAGTTGTTCATTTTTCGAGGGATTTAACATTTTTATAGGTAACTTTTGATAGGTGAGATATGTGAGGCAAGACATCTACCTCTGAACCAAGGGCCGATTAATGAGTTGATCCAAACCTAACTACAATTCAGTAACTCATGGTATTGTCGGAGTTGGAAAATCTTTTTATTTCAAACATACATATAAACGAAGGAGACTATTTCCAAGTCTTCTTGCACCCTAAAATTTTTTTTTAGATTTTATAGTTTATTTGATTTTTTAAATTAATCAAATATTTTCAATATTCAAGTAGCCACCCCCATGTGGTCGAGGGGTTAGAGCGGTTGACATTGTCAATATTGATATTTCTAAAAGTCATGGGATGTGGGCTCGGATCACAAGGAGTTCGATTAATCTATTGTATAGTACACCATTTAATATAAATAAATTTGCCTAGGAAGTATATATCGAAAATAATACATAATAAATTTAAAAAAGCTCATTAATTTTTCTTGCTCAAAACGTCGACTGCAAAAATTTTATCATAATAATAATAATAATAATAATAAATTCTTTATTAGTAAATTAATTAATTAATTAATGTACAAAATATTGTATTTTATTTCATTTCGGCCTCATGATATGATCGAAAATAATAGAAAATTGTTTAAAGTCCATATGATCTCAAAAAAACTTTAAAAATATATTCTTAAAATCAATAATTAAATCATTTAGTATAATCATTATTTAGAAATATTCATTTTATGTATTTTTAACTAGAATTTGTTTACAGTTAGAGCTTCCATTGTGCGATTTTTCACAATGCGCTCCAGTTTTCCTCATTTTAAAAATAATAAAGTATGCAATGCAAATATTCGGATTTTATTATATATGTTCAAACATTGAAAAAAATTTTCCATTATTATTATTATTATTAATATGATAATTCATTCATCGACATTCTGATTCATGCGATAAATTCGCCTTATGAATTAATTAATAGATTTTTATCCATTTATCTTTTTAACTCCTTTTTGGTATCAGGCTGTTTAGATTCCGTCCTTATTTATTTATATTAAATAAAGGGGAGTATAAATAGAAATGATCTTTTATGAATCTGTATTATCAACTATTCTTTAATTAATTTTTATTCGATTTTTTAGATTTACTTAGGTTATCTAAATTTCGATAAATCGAAGGCGAGCCGGAATATTTTGGGTAGCCTGTGTTTCATTTAATTTATCAGTACTCTTATCTAGTTTCGAATTATCAAATTTATCCTATTAACATTTGTTTATCTGAAGTTAATTAAAGACAATCTAAAATTTATTTATCGAGTATTAAATTCAAACATTCCTTAATCCAATGAAGCTACTTTTTAAAATGTTTTCAAAATTTGTACCTAAACCTTACTTAACTTTTACAACAAATAAAATAAATAATTCCATTAATATCATTAAATAAAGAGAGAAGGTAAATTCTACAAAAATTTAAAAAAGCTCATTAATTTTTCTTGTTCGAGACCTCGACTGCAAAAATTTTATAGTAACCTATTTGCAAAGAATATGTTCTCATTTAAACATAAAAATTTGAAATTTTAACCAAAATAAAAAGCAAAAAAAAAAAAAGTAATTGTTTTAGTGTTTGGCATCTGAGGCTTTATGACTTTAAATAATCTTTCATTTGTTCTCTTCTATTGGCTCTATATTTATTTATACATATTGTTTTTAGATCTAGTACAAGTGAACCACCTCGTTCTAAGTAAAGATCATATACCCCATATCTCGAGAAAACAGAGAAGCTCTTATCAAGCATACATATAAAGGTTCTGTCAAGTATTCATACCATATCGATTCTTTTATCTTTCCAATCCCATTGTTTACAAATAATTCCAATAAAATTCACAATTATCTAGTTTTATCGTATTTAATATAAAGGGCGTTTTGGCATGAAGTAATTTATTAAAAGAATAATAAAAATAATAAATACTCTCTAGATTTTGAAAACTTAGAAAGGTGGGGTTGTAATGTAAATGCAGAACTTAAAAGGTCTTTTTCAAAAACAAAAAAATTTATACTATCTCTCTCAAAATTAATTGAACAAACTGTACCTTTTATTTCGTCTTAATGGTTAATTAGAAGAGCTATAAGAAATCCGAAATTTATAAATTTTATAATTTGTTAAACATTATGTGTGATGATTTTGATTTCTTCTAATTAAGACAAAGCAAAAGATACAATTTGTTCAATTACTTTTGAGGGGGATAGTATATTATTTGCCCTTTATCTGACATGTTTTCTTTCTTTTTAAGCTATTCCTATAACTTTTCCTTGGTTAGATATTAATACCAATACATCTTTAATTTCGAAATTATTTTTATAAAAAACGTTGTGCATATCTCAAGGTTAACTAAGTAAAGTTGATATACATAAAAAGGGCTTATACTCGGAACTTTCCTCTAGACCACCCGAAAAAAGATGCGACCACCTAACCCAAGTTGGTACAGCCCTAAGAGTAAGAATAATGTATCTGAGGTTAAAAAAATCATCTAACGATCTGACACTTTCGCATACATCTCATTGAATGTAAAGGAAAGTAAAAGAAAATAATAAAATCTACATTATTAAATTAATTATAATATTATCAAAAATGTTTTCATGATTTTATTTGTAGAAGAATATAATTTAATAATTTTATAGCGAATGACAAAGCGACCGAATGTTTTTAGTTTTATTTTTCATTCGTACTTACAAAAAAAATGTCCAGACCTTTTTCCCCCTAGGGCATACATATTCATTTCCATTCTTTCAGTCCCTTTTTTACTATATTTTTATAAGTTGAACATCCGAAATTGAATAAAACCAATTTCAGTTAATTGGAAATCTTTTAACACTGTAACTCCTTTTGAAGAAGCTCACATTTGCAGATAATTTTATTTATATTATTGATTATATTTTCAATTAAATAACAACATGCACGTTTTTTTTTATCGAGCTCTCTATGTATCGGTTTGAAAACCATGTTAAAATTTTCTCTTTATATTATAAATATTTTATTCACTAAAGAAAAGTTTCATTCATTCATTTTACACAAAACATCCCCATCAACGATGTGACTTTACAACTTTATTTTTTATAAACCGAATTTAAAGAAAACCAATTTCAACGAATTGTCAAGATTATTCTCTTATCACTTTGAAGATGCATTTAGTTGCTCATGTGTCTCCATCTCGAACGGATGCTTTTGTACAACCCCGACAAAACTAAACCCCATCATCTGGCCTTTTTTTTTTCTTTTTCTTTCTCTCTTTAACTCTCCCAAGAAGTCAAATGTGTGTTAGTATTTTTTGCTCGTAAAAAGCCGAAGCCGAAGCCGAAGCCAAAGGGATGCTGGATCCGGGAGGTTGTCGGTGGTGACTCGCCTGGAGGCCAAAAGCCACTCCACCCTCCCTTCTTGCACTCTCATCTTCTCATTTGACCTCTGGAGTCTCAACGTCCTTTATGTCGGACTTTATTTAACAGAGAACACTTTTGTTGAGAGAGATCAAAAATTTCATTAGACAAACAGAAGAATAGACGTTTTATTTTTATTTATTGTGTGACATTAATGTTAAATCCTATCAATTTATCCATCCAAATTTTAATTTATATATTTATCAATGGGTTAAATAAATTTGAAAAAGACTAATTGCTCAATCTTTATTTTGTAGTGGTTGACCTTAAATAATAATGTATCGAGAAAAGGGAGGAATTTTATTTTTTACTCCTCACTAAAAAACAAATTATTTTGAGAGCAGGACTTATTTGATATCCCAGAAAATTTAACCATTTCTTAAGAAGCTGGAGTTATGAGCTTTCACCTGCCTGTTTGAGGAGGTTATTTGTTAAATAAAGGCAAATAAAATTTCAAAAGTATTAATATAAATATATATATAAATAAGAGGTCTAATTTTTACAAAAATTTTATAGTACCTCTAAAAATTTTTTCCCGGAAAATTTTCCTGCCGGCCTCAATTATGGGCGTCCGAAAGGGGTCGATTGAGCTTCAATAAAACTTTATAAAATTGGCTTTAATAAAGAAAATTAAATAATTAGATTTAGAACTATCTCTATCTCCCTCTCCCTATAATTTTTGAATTGCTACGTCACTGTTATTGATGATTATTAATTTACACTATTTTTAAGAAAAAAATTCTTGTCATATAAAACATTTTTTTAATCATATTTTATAAATTTAAACTTATTCTAATTAGGCGATTATAAAGCTGAGTTCAAGGCAAATCCACCTCAAATCCAATTCTATCAATAATGCCTCCTCCTGGTAAAGGAAACGAGAACCATCCCCATAATAATAATCCCAAGAAATTCACTTCCCAGTGTAACCAAAGTGCCTCAGCTCTTGACTCAAGATAGAGGCTTATGTTTTTGTTAAATTTAATTCAATGAAATTATTTAAAAAGTTTAATCATTAATCTCTTAGAATATATTATAATCTTATATGACATAATTTTATATTTAAGACACTTTTTAAAATGGAATTAAATTTAAGGATGAATTCCCTCTGGTTTAGGGACTTTCCCTCTCGGCATTTTCAGATAAATTTAACTCTCCCTTAGACTCTAGTGAATAAATGTTCAAAATTTAATCCACTAGATTTAAATGACTAATTCGAAAACAACTCCTCTACTACAATAAATAAATAAAATACTTTTGTCGTAAGATCTTAATTCTAAATAATATCACAATATTTTATTTCTAATTTTGCGTATTTTTTTTTTATGAAAAAATAATTCACTCTTCCAGAGAAATATGTAAATTTTTATTATTTAAAAAAAAAAAGGAAAAAAACTTTTTTTCAATGTTTAACAAGAGTTATTAAAATCAAATATAATCAATTCATCTAAAAAACTTTATTTAATTTTTTTTACTATAAAACTTCTCTTGTAAGAACTTTGAGAATAAATATTAAATTTATATATAAGATACTTATATAAGAAAAAATTAAAAAAAAAATTGCAAATCAGGCAAATTTAACTTTAAAATGAATACTAATCAAATATCTGGAATTGTGTGTAAATTTAAAAGAAAATTTTTATTTGTAGCTATATATTATATAAACAACCTAGTTCAAAAAAAAAAAAAAATAATTTTTGTGAAACATACGGATCTTTTGTTATCATTCGAAATGCAATTTTTAGGATTCAATGGGTTACAGAAGAAATACGTGTTTAGTTGGTGGGTGGGAGGCAACCCAAATGACCAATTCAATAATGGAATTTTTCATTAATTGCTCCAGAGCTCCTCTAAAGGGGCAAGGATTTGTAGTTATCAATCTCCTTAGAAATCAACAACTGAGTATACGTGGTCCACCCTAGGAGAAATCTGGAGCATTTAAACGAAAAATCCATTTGTGAATTGAGTTTTGAGTTGCTTACCATTCATTAATCAATCAAATACGAACTAAGTAATTTTCCATAATAATAATATATGATAGGTATCGTTATTCCATGATCAGATTTGCTGATTTTGAAGAGCGAAATGAATATGATTTGATCAGTGACCTACATTCAAATAGTTATAAAATGTATTCCTCTTATTTTCCCCAGCCTTCGATAGCTCAGTTGGTAGAGCGGTGGACTGTAGAGGTTGTTGATATAGAAATCCATAGGTCGCTGGTTCAAATCCGGCTCGAAGGAATTTTTTTTTATTAAAATGATATATAGGAGTAAATAGAAATATTAGAATATACACCAATCCAAATTACGGTTTTCTTACATATTTATTAATATATAACATTATTTTTTTGAAAGTAATGTTTGTTTATCTGCAAAATTAAAATTTCCTTATTATAACATATATAACTATAATAATAATTATAACATATTAATATATAATTATAATAATTACTTTTTCTTAGCTATATATGTAATATAAAGTATAGGGAAAGTACGTATTGTAATCGTAAAAAAATCGATGTCGATTTTTCAACAGAAATACACGTTTTGAGTTTCCCTCAGTCTAAAAAAAATGGGTCTCGCAAAATGGTCTTTCTGTGTGTACAAGCTCTTGCCAGAAAATTTATTTAAATCAATTGAATACCATTTGGATAATAAGAGTAGTGTATTTATAATATTAAAATTGTTTAGAGTTTCTAAGTCCTGATGCAGGAAAAATTTAAAAAAATTCCTACATTTGACAATGAACAAGATTTGATTGCCAATTTAATTTTTTATAATTATAAATTTCAAATGAAAAAATTCGTGGTACCACCATTTCGGAAACTGAAATACTACCATAAAGAAAAAATAATTATATAGACACAAAATATCTGATATGTCAGCATGTCACATTACTTTTCTAATCAGGTAAGTTGTGTGATTTTCTTTTTTCACACCAGATTTTTTTTAACTAAATTTTTTTATAATATTGATAATTGATTTATACACACAAAGAACCGAAATTCCAATAAATAATTATTCCAAAATATAACATTTACCTGAAGAGAATTTCGTTATTTATATAAAATTGATATTTAATTTACTTTTGTTTATTCTTCTCACTTGGATAAAGTAGAGTGAATGAATTTTTACTCGTAAACCACGAGTTGAATAGACAATAGTTATAACGATCAAACATTTTTCACTTGATAATATTTACTTCATATATCGATTCCCCAATGAAAGAGATAATAAATGACATTCATTGGATATTGTTTTATATTTGATGGATTGAATATTGTTGTTGCTATATTCGCATTATTTTATCAAACCAATTCGAGTATTAAATAAATAAATAAATAAAAAAAAAAAAAAAAAAAAAACCCAGAATAATATCCCATACCATCCTCATTTATTCTTGTCAGATGAATTAAAAAATAAAAAAAATTAGCTCACTTATTATATGAAATGTTTCATATTGAAAAAAAAATTTTAGATTATTGATTATTATTATTTTATTTATTGTTGATTAATTATATTTTAGCCCCCCCCCCCTCCAGTGGACAAGAGATTAAAGATATTGACATTATCAGTATTGATAATCTTAAAAGCCAAGTGTCAGGTAGTCCGATGAAAATTTATTTATATCAATTGATGTAAATACATATGACTAGATAATTTGAACCGTTAATAAATATATTATTTATCATTTAAAAGTCTGTATGCCGAAGAGACAAAAAGAAAAAAAATTATATTTTAGAATTTAATTTCTGATGATTAATAAATTAAAAAAACATTCAATTCGATCGCACATATTTTTTATATTTTTAATGAATCTTCATACACATACTCGAGATTTCAGCTCATGAACCAAAGACAACTGACCAACATATAATAATAATTTGGTCAGACCTCATTTTTGGGTTTATTATAAATTATTAGATTTTATTGAAACAATTTTTTTTAACCAATATCGTATTTGAAAACCATTCAGTTTATATCTATAATAGATTTATAAGTGAGAGCTATGTTGTTTAATTTTTTTTCTGGAAATAACCGCGAATAACATTAGTAGCAATAACCGAGTGTGTTTATGAAACTATTAATTATGATAAAGACGCTATTTATATATAATAAAAAATCAAAATATGCTATATGATATAAAGCCTCAAGTAAAAATATCCAATAAAGCAAAAAACTCAGAAAACGAAGAATAATAAATGGTAAAAATATGCTAGGTAAAATAGTGTTCTAAATAGAATATTGAATGAAATAAGGGAAGAAAGAGGCATTTCCTTCCCCTTAAAAGATAATAAGCCTTGTAGCAGAGATAAAAGGAAGGAGAGGAGACAAACTCTCTCCTAAATCCCCAAATGCAACCTTGACTTATATTAAAATGAAATTTTTATAACCAAAAATAATATTTTTGAGAGAAATAAAAGTTCTAAAGCAAAAACAAATTAATATAAATTATTTTTAAATAAAAAACAAAAAATACAATACAAAAACTGTACAATATCCAAAAATATATAAAATTTCAAAAGAACCCAGATGTATGAATAAAAAATCATTTTAGATGTAGGAAAAATAGTATATCTAGGAGAAAAATAAAACAATTATATTTTTGGTCAACGTTTCGGGCGCAAGTCATACCCTTCCTGATGATTTTTTTTAAAGAATTTTGTCTTGTGGAAGGGTGTGTCTAGTCCCGAAACGTCGAACAAAAATATAATTGTTTTATTTTTCTGCAGCCTTTGCCTTCAACATCGGAGACATCCATAATTTATCTCTTTTTATTTTATTGTAAAACAAAAAAATAAGCATTTTTATAGAATTCCGTTCTTTAATTGTACAAAAAAAAAAATTTGCTTCTTCTTTAAGCTTAAAAATTATGTTTTTATTTTAACTATTTTATATTAAATTTTTTTTCGGCATCCGAGGCCATTTAGACTCCATTCTTATTGGTAGTCAATATAATTTAAATAAATTTTTGTCGTTCAGGACCGGAAGCGAACTACTGACCTTTGGATCGTAATTCAGACCTCTACACCAAGGGACAGGCCTTATATTAAAATTAAAAACTATAGCAATTAAGGATGTATCTATCAAAAAATCAATATTCTTTGATTTCTGATTGATATTTTGATTCGCTTACAAGAGTAATGAGTAAATGTTAACAAATGAAATATTTTTTTAATCTTTTTTCTATTACATTTTAAAATAAAAATTATATTTGACAACTTTGTCGTTTATTTTTTAATAAGATTAAAAATAACAAGTTTTAGAATTAAATATTTCTAAGGGGTTAGGTTCATTTTAACTAATTGGATACTAATAATAAGTATGGCTGGGTATTGATTTGTATTTAATAATAAAATCGGATTATTTACATGCCAAAAATTTAAAAAAAAAAGTCAAACAGTATCTCCATTTTATTTAAAAATAATGTTAATAAAACTTAAACCCGCTTTTTAATCCCTTCCTACCTGTTGATTCCATCTCCAGTAAGAGTATTTTTTTTATTATATTTAAAAAAATTTCAAAACAAATCTGAAACATAAATTTTTTTCCATGTTTTGATATATGTTTCTATCAAAAATATTAAACATGAATACTTGTAAAAAAAAAAAAACGAAAACGAATTGAGTTAAGTGAAATTTATAGTTCTCCAATTTTAACATTCTTCTGGTTGGGTTTCCAAGTGATATCAAATTTATGGAGTCGGAGTCGTGAAATCATTATAGCTTTTCCAAGTCCAAATCGTCTCCGGTCAAAAATTTGTATTTCTTTGCAGGCACACAAATGAAGGAATGAAAAATATAGGTTTGATGCCTAGCTAGTTATGATATAGTACCATGGGGCGTATATAATTAGTGTGTTTCACATTGGTTTTTGAAAATTTATTTCCTAGAAGAGCTCTGGAAGAATTAATAGAAAAATCTATTTGTGGACTGGCTATTTGAATTGTCTATCTTCCACTAAGCCAAAAATTTATTATTTATGATAATGAGAGTTACAATTTTTTTGAAGCAAGACATGTCTCAAGGCAATGCATACTCAATAGATTTGAATAATATTATTATATAAAGAAATATTTTAAATCTATAATTCTTATTTCTCTTCTATATGTAAAAAAATGAGTATATGAATATATGCCCTGGAGATATTATAAATAATATTTAAAAACAAAAAAAAAAAAAAATAGGAGATATATGCGCATCCCTCTTTGAAATTGTTTTCCTCATTTTGTTATTTACGCAATCTTTATTATCCCAGCAATTTATTCGTGACGGCGTGCCGGAAAAACTCGCGCTTACTCGGAAGGGGTAACTCGGCAAAGGAGAGGGATGGTAAAAGTTTACATTCTCCTACACACACATATACATTGACGCAAAGACAAAGAAGGGATTCTAATATCCAGGGGGATCATAAGAGCAAACTCCTTAGTCTTGTTGAGATGAACATGAACGCCTTCTTTTTTTAGTTAAAGTTGCTTTATATTAGTTCCGAAAATACACCCCCAGCTCAAATGCGATTTTGTTATTATTCATATTCCAAGATTGGGATATTTGATCATGAGAATGATGAGGATACAATTTGTAACCATCCTTTCAAGTAATCAGTTTAAATCAACTTAGGCGTGTTTTACAAAAAAAAAAATTGTGAAATTTTTTTAGTTTTTTGATTTTTTTTATAATTTCTCTTATTTTATTTTCCACTTAAATTATACTAATTAAGTTCTTCTTTCTCTGCTGTTACTCCTATATTTCGGGGTCGGCATATTAGACAGATGCAACTGAAAGAAGTTGCACGACCTGAAGCTTGATGGAATAGAGTGGAAGGCTGGCATGAAGGAGTAGAAGTAACTCGTAGCCGCCATCCAAGATGAGCCCCTGAGTGCGTTATACTAATTAAATTATTTTACATCAATATCACTAATCAAATGTCAATGAAAGGCCTACTTCATAGCATAAATTTATTTATTCCTGTAACACAATACTTTTTTGTCATTAAAATCACCATTTTCGTAAATACTATGGGGTGCATAAATTAGTTAGTTTGGTTGTTGGAAGGCAAGCAAACCAAATTACCAACTCACCAATGGATTTTTCGATTAATAATTCAATATATCAATAGAATTAACAAATGAAGGTGCTCGGTCTGCAATATAAGAGCTAGAAAAATCTATTAGTGAGTTGTTCATTTGGATTGTTTACCTTTCGGCAAGCAAAAACGGATCTGGTATTGATTTGTGGAACAGCCTGTCTTTCACTACTTGGAATTAGAGTGCTCTAACTCTATGATTAAATCTTTTATACATTTTGTCAAGTCCTAAAGTTGTGTGAATATTTTATTTAGTTCTCAAGCAGAGAGAGTAGCTTATTTAAAACGAACGATGATATAACCAGGGCTATTGCAAAGACTGATGACTGGATGGAGAATAATATAATAGAAAGAGCAGAATAAATGCCACTCTTAGAACGAGTAACTTCATCCACTTACTAGGTGTGAGCTCTTGAGTAAAAAATAAGTATTTATCTTGAAAATTTACTCAGATATCTTTTACAAATCACGTACATACTTTTTTGAGAACTGCTTTAGTTTAGAGATTAAAACTGGGAGAACTTTTTGGTAATTTTCAATTTATAAAAAATTAATTTTATATTTCCCAGATTATTTATTACTATTGTTTATTTTGTATTTGCGTTTCCAATTAAACCTTGATTCAAAAAATTTTTGGGATTCCCTTTAGATTAACGATTTATATATTAATTAAAATTATAATTCCTATCAATCATTCTTTTATATATATCATTTAAATATAAATAGATATAATAAATAAATAAATTTGAAAAATATAAATAGAGGATATATAAATGATATATTTTTAAAATTGTTTTGATACGTTTTATTTAAATCGTTATAATTTAATTCTTTATCGTATTGAGCTTTTTTTTTTTTGTAAATAAAATTTAACTCTCATAATTTTTAAGAAAGTAAATAAATAATACTTTTATTAATAATATATATATATATTAGAAAAATATTTAGTTAATTAATCCAATTAGCTGAGAAGGACTTGTAGTTCTAGTCGAAATGTCTTTCGAGAAAAGCAGTAATAAAAATACGTTAAGTTGGAAAAGATAAAATAAAAATATTAGATTCCTTTTATTTTTTTTCTTTTTAACTAAATTTTATTTTTAATAAATTTGAGTATTTTGTTTATATATATTAATTGAAATTTATATAATTGATAATCTTAAAAGCAAAGGGATGTGGGTTCGGATCCCAGGCAGTCAGAATTATTTAAATCAATCGAATACCAATTGATATAAATAAATATGCCTGGATAATTTGTATAGTAATAACCAAATGTATATTTATTTTTTATAGTCTATATGACTTCAGATACCCAAGTCTTAAAAAAAAATCATATAGTTACATATTTTTAATCCCTTTTGTCTGTCATATAATAGATCCCAACCCTTTTCTAAATGAATAAAGGGGGAGAGAGACATTAAATTTGTGACAATGAATAGATCAGGAGGCCTACTGATATCTTAGATGTGGAAGTTTTTATGAAAAATATTTTAAGTATAAAATAAATTACGTTTTTTAGTAAATTTATAAATGATAAAAAAAATCCTTCATGCATATTCATTTGGCAAACAACTGTTTTTAAAACAGTGTCTTTTTTAATTTGTATTTGAAATGCAGCTTTGATCTATTGACTACCCTTGATAATCTCTTGCTCTTTTTTTTTTTTTAAATAAACATTCAACATCAAAAGAATAAATAACTTATGGAATAAAAAATTCATTTAATAAAATTAATTATTAATGATTGAATATAATCACGATTGAAATATTTCTTTAGTAATATGTATAACAGGAGTGTCCAGCTACTTTTGGAAGCCACATTTCAGAAAGTAATTTTGGAAATTTATCTTTAATAACCAAACAATGAGAAACTGAAAAATCAGTTCAATTTTTTAAGGTTTATTCTGAGATCCCCTTTTTAACATTTAACTGAGCTTGTGCAAACAATCATCAAGGAAACTTTGGGCAGCTAATAGACAACAATCGTAAAATATCCACAAAGATTTTTCTAATTTTTAGATTTTCTTACAAAATTATTTGACAGAAGCAGAATATATTTTTTTTCTTTCAATAACTTTGTAACAAGAAATGAAATAAATACTTTTGGACATTGATCAATTTTAGTTTACCATATTTCATACATACATTTTTGATTTATTTGCACAAGAGCCACACGCGGCTCACCAGCTTCGCTATGGCTCTGATGTATAATATTAATAAATTGGCGCAAATGGTTTTTTACATAATCAGCAAAGCCCGCATGTTTCAGACTGTCCTCCTCACCTCCTTCAACTAGCCATTGACCCTAGTGAATAGGAGAGATACTGTCTGAGATAGCGAGATACCGGCTGCACTCTTCGTGTTATACATATGATATAAGATATGGGGGCCCCTAGGTTGAACACGCGCTTTGCATTTACATCCCATCCTTGTCCCTCTCTTTCCCTTATTTAGTCATATGTATCTATATATACATGTATGCATGATAATCTAAATTTAAAGGCCCATAACCTTCCAGAATTACCTAGAAATTTTAAGGGGTCACAATAAAGCATGAATAAAACTAGGATCCAAACAAAGAGGGAACAATAATTTCCTATCACTATACTTTAATAAACGAGCACCACGTTAGCTGGCCCTTTAGTCCAGTAATTCTTTAAGGTTTAAGAATCGTGTATAAATTTTTATTAAATTTATTAATGAAGAATTTATTTTAAAATTATGATTGAAAAAATGAAATTTTTCTGAATCTAAGAATATTCTATTAAAAAGGATTTATTTATTCTATAAATATATTAAAAATTAAAAAAAAAAGTAATAAAAGAATCTCCTAAATCCAAAATCATAAATGAATATAATTATCTAGACTATTTATTTTTTTATATTGTAACTTAAAAGAAAAAACGCCTGTCCTTTTGAGAATGCTACCCAAGATGCTTATCATTTGAGCCGGATGCCTATTTTTTTATTAATTTCCTTAAAATACACAATTAAAATATTTTATCTAAAATATTCATACTATCTTCCTATTTTAAAAAGCAAATACACTTTACGTATATTGTCCATTACTACTGAAAGGAAATGTATATATATGTATAAAAATTTTTCGATATTTTGGAAAGTCCTACCAAACTATAAATTTAAAAATTTTGGAAATTCTATCCCTTATATAAGAGATTCCACATAACACAGAGTTAATAGTGCATTTTATCATAATATCACAATACAATTTGCAAATTTTATAATACAATAAGAAAAAAAGAGGCCACACAGTATGAGAGCCACTTCCACACTTATTTACTTTCGAATAACATAGATATTGAAAGGAATTAATTAATTATATTATAAACTCTCTATTAGGGATGTGACTTCGTCTGAAATTTCATATATTAATAGTAAACAAAAATGTAACATATGAGTGAAATAACCAAAGAAGTCCATTAAACATCATTAAATACATTTTCTAAAAAACAAGAGTAAAAAAAAAGAAATAAATTTAAATGTGACAAAAATAAATTAGTCGCTTTAAAAGAAAACAATATACACTTATAATAAAAGACAAACTAGTCTGAATAACAAAATTCATTAAAATGAAACAATATTTAAATAATTAATATATATATTTTTGAATAACAATTGAAATAGAAACTCAAATATATGTCAAAAGAGAAATGGGAGATTTTTTTCCATAAAAGAAAAATGATAATGCTTTTGAACTTATGGCTTCCCAAACCTTGATGCATGTATTTGTACTCAGATGTCATTTTTTTCATTAGCCTATAAAAAAACCTGTTTCATCAGAAGTTTAAAGGTAATTTAATCAAAAGAATGATATTATCATTTATATACAAATAGAAATTAGGAAAAATTTTACACTAACTATAGTAATTAGATTTTACGCTGATTTCCTCTTCCTTTCATAACATATTTGGTTCCATTTCAATCGATGGTAATCAATCAAATTAGATATTATTTTGGCAAATTGTTTATTCATCTCGAATAATTAACTTAGCCTTTTGTGAATATTATAATGAGCAACACACCTGGTGTATTAGATTAGGGAACTCGATTCGGATCCATATCAAAGAGATTTTCTCTTTATTTAAAAATGTTTTGTTAAAGCTTGAAATCCTTATTAGGCCTCTGGAATTTCAAATGTTAGAAGATCTTGCATGACATCTCTGCAAGCTACATTAAGATGTATTCTTTTTAAAGATGAAAGGAGTAGACTACATGCTGGCTCTAAGAAAATCTTTATTATATATGATCCCTGTTTAGTTTGGTAAAACTACTTATGAAAAAGGGATCTGCTATCAAGAAAAATAAACCTAATATAACGAAACATAACTTGTCCAATGAAAATTGAATTGAATTCAAAATATTTTAGAAAAAAATTAAAAAAAAAAAAAAAAAAAAGAATTTCTATTATTTATTTATTTATTTTTTTATCTTCAAGGAAATTGTACAGATATTAACTTTAAGAGAATGAAATAACTATTGGACAAATAATCGAAAAATGAGTTATTATAGAATATTCAACTGAACGTTTGAGTCCGAATGAGATCATTACCATGTAATTCTTTGGAATTTAATCTATGAGAGTCTTACAATATTTTCATTCATAAGTCTCTCAAAGAGCCACTCAATTTATATATAAAGTATAAGTATTAACATCCCAAAATATACATTTAAAGTATAGGCCTCTGAGGCCGAAAATAATCAATGCTCCTAACAAATAAGGGTGATTATTGCTTTTATTATTTTTTTTTTATTGTTCCTTTATTATAATTATTATCCCCACTTCGTAAACTAGACGTTATACGTATTGACATTGTTTAACATTTATAACTTGAAGTGTGGGTTTAGATATTTACACTAATTGATATAAAAAATGTGGCTAAATTATTGTTTTAGGAATCTAAAAAAAAAACCTAAAAAAAAAAAAAATCTTTAAGTTATAATTTAAAAATTCCAAATTTGGTTTACGCATTTGTCATTTTGTCAAACCAACCACATGACCATGTTCTAACAAAATTACTATAAGAAAAATGGCATTATCAAAAATTTTCAGTTTATTACCAAAACTTTAACACATAAACTTTATCCACAAACTTTATCTCATAATTTCAAAATTGAAAATTTTCGTCTCTCTATAAAATTGTATCAAAATACTTATAGAGGGAATAGAATATATGACATATTCATTGAGTATTAAATTTTATTCTAGATTTTATATGTCATTATTAAGCAAGCGGAAACATTTTATAGTTATATTACAATTATTATGAATCCAGCAGAGGATTGAGATTAAGCCATTAATTTATTTTTAGATAATAAGGAAATAAGAATTAAGAATAAATTGTTATATTTTACTCTTAAAATTGAATAAATAAATTCAATTGCTCTCTGACATGAGTGGGTTTGTTTAATTAAAGTATTATTACTTTCAAAAATGGTATCACTTTCACTTAGCGTAATTATTACAGGTGTTAAGTCTCCGAAGAAATGAACAATTAATGAATTAAATAATCAATTAGTTTTTTGGGTTGCCTTCCAGGAAACAAAAACTAATAAATTTATGCACCCCGTGGTAATATGGTATAAAAGTTGTAGAATTTGTTCTAGTGGTTTTTTCTAGTATACGATATGGATAATACTAAGGTGACCAACTATTTTTTGTACAAATAGAGTACGATTGGAATTTCATTGAATATAGTGATTGGGGTTGCGAGAATCACCATCTTTTTAAAATAATACACAATAAAAATTAAAAATAATTCTAATATTCTAAAAATGTAATTTTTAATTTTCGAACTCATATTTTTTTGTTATATAAATTTTTTTGAATAATTCTGAATTCTTTCAAAAGTAATTATCCTTAGAACCACTACTTAATTTAGAGATAAATATCGCTTTCATTCCAAGAAACTCACTGAAACTATGCCGCAACAGTATTCCCCTTAGACTATGGGGAAATCCCCACTTTTTTTTATTGTTTACATCATAGACAACGAACATTTAAAAGGTTGCATAATCGTTAAAGTTTTTATATTTTAAGGGAGTATAAAGGAGTACAAAAGAAATGAAAGGAGTACGGTTCAGGAAATAGAAATACGGTTAGTCATTCTATTCATAATACAATAATCATAATACAGGTTAGTCATAATACAATAATCAGTTAAATATTTAAGGCTTAAATATTATATTGAATAATTTTTGTACAAAAAATGGAAGTTTAATGATATTATATTACTTCTTTTATGATAGCATTCTATTGTAAAGGGAAATTATTTTTTAATAAATAAAATGAAATTCTTAGGTCCTCTATCATAAGTTGAACCAATTTACATATAAACCCAAAAGATGAAATAAAAACCCCCTTCGACCGAATTTTTTCTATTTATTATATCACTATTGAAAATACTATAGCAATTTATTTTCTTTGGCAGATTACTATTATTATCTTAAATACCGAAAATTTTTTTACTTTTTTCTTATTAAAATATTTATAATATTTATTATCTTAGTTTGTTTTATAAATTGTTTCCTCTTTTAAAGGAATTAGATCACTAGACCATCAGGTGATTTGAAGAACACACACATTTTTCTTTCATTTATTTATTTATTCATAAAATTAAAATATTTTTACTACGGAAAAGACGTTTATTTATTTTATGATGAATATAAAAAAAAAAAAAACCCTCTATAAGGAAGAAGTTGTTTGTGATACCTATTTTTCATTTGTAATTTATTAGAAAAGTTTTATGATTTATGTTCCCACGATATCACTAGAAATATTTTATAACGAATTTTTAATAATAATTTTTTAAAATTAATTATTAATTTTAATATTATGTTCTGGAAAATATTTAGATAAAATGCAAATTACTGCATATATTTATTTTCTACTATTTAATAATTCAAGAAAATATTTGAGAGACAAACGCGTCATTTGTTTTTACCGTATGCCAGTCATATCCTCAAACTAGTCTCATAGAAATCAATTAAATTTTTTTTAGTTCATATCTCTATTGAAAATTTAACCCGACTTCAGCGTTCCATAATAAATAATAAACTGTATTTTAAGTAACTCTAACCGAACGTCTTGACTAATCCTAATCAAAATTCAAAAGATTATTTTCATAAAAGTTTAAGACCAAATAAGTAAAAATTAATTAGAGGGACAAACTGTTATTTTTTTAGTCTTCAGTATCTGACTTTAGACAATAAAATTAAGCCATAATTGTTATTCAGCCATATTTTATTTTTCCGATTAATTTGAATAAATTTTTCTCATTCACTCAGTTTGCTTCGGATGTCATTAGACATATAAGTATATTTATTATATAATATATTATTTTTCTATTTTTTAAAAATTAAATGATAACCAAAATAACTTAATAAATTTTTTTTATTATTCAGGACAGGAAGCGATCGACTAATCCTTAGATCATGAAGTAAGAGTTTTACTTCTAATCAAAGGGACAAGGGCCATTTGTTGACTTTAAAAATACCATTGGTTGTAGAAATTACTTCGAGTTTGATTGCCTATATGTAGGCAATATAAATTATCAATTTACTAATGGAATTTTCAGAACTCCTTAAAAATGATCCATGCATGTTCATTTGTTGATTTTTAAAAACTTCCTATGCATATCTCACACAAAGGAGCTCTGGAAGAATTAATCGAAAAATCCATTAGTGAATTGGTTATTTGGGTTGTCAACCTAACAGCAAGCAAAAACAAACGAATTTATTCAGCCCTTGGTATAATATGTTTGCCAAAATACTAGTTACTACTCTGTAATTGATTTAGGCTTCCAACTGGAAATATCAGACATTAATAGAAATTATATAGATATTTTGAACAGTTTGGAAAAAATTTTTGCTTTTTAAACATACAAACATCCAATTAAATTTTGATCATAAGTTTATTTAAAAAGAGTGACTGAATAGTGAGGTCAATCACACTTCGAAAAACGCTTATTGAAAAAAAAAAACAGGTAATTATCCTAAATATATTTAAAAAAGTATTTTTATTATCTTGTAATACAAAATAATCTCTTTAATCCATCATACACATCTTAAAAATAAAAACATCGATTTAAGAAATGAAATTCTAATTTTAAGAAAAATTTACATTGCAATTTCTTGGGGATTATTTTTTCAATCCTTTATCAAAGGAGAGGAACAACATCGTTAAGACCATTCAACAGCGATTGAAGTCATGAAGCCATAAATGTATTTATATACGCGTGTGCGTTTATATAAATTCTTTGGAAAAGGATAAAAGATAAGATAAATAGAAAAGAAGGAGAATGTCTAAGTATAAATACACAAACACAAATTGCCGCGTTTTGTCATGCGGCACACCATTTCCGTTCCCCTTTTCTCTCTGGTCCAGCCCAACCACAAACACACTCTAAATACACATACATCGAGCAATGGACCGCAGCATCCCACCCACTCATACACACATAGTCATCTCTCGTTTTCTTCGCTCTGGAATTCAGTCAAGATGATGTCCGTCCGCGTGGAATAAGCAACCTCTTCCATTTCCTTCTTCATCCTCTTGGTTTGCTTTTACTTTTTCACTTTTTTTTTTTCTGACCAGACAGTTGATCTCCAAGTCTCAACAGAGAGAAGGGTTTGGTTTTGGTTGGGAGACTTTTGCCAATGGCGGTCAAGCCACTCAAATCCATAAAGGGCAGAAGAACTTGCTCTCTTATATAACGAATCAGATATATATTCCTTGTAACAATGTTGGTCTTTTTAGTCAAATCAGACTTGATCTTAAATTTCTTTATTTCTCCTTTATTTTTTTTTATTTTTATTTTTTTTTTGTTTCTAAGATAACAACTCGGAAAACCATTGGTTTCAGAAAATTTAACAGTTTATTTTCCCTGATTGTTTATTTCCTTTTATTACTATCTTAGTTCATTTACTTTTCTTGGACATTATTTATTAGCTTCTCTTTTTCATACCCTTTAAGAGACTATAAAAAATAAATTTCTTGTAAGAATTTTTTTTTAATTAATATATTTTTAAATATATTCCAATTTTGATAAGATACGGTAAAAAAAGATTGCTCATCCGATCTTTTATATGAATTATAACTGACAACCTTCTAGAAAAAAATCTCTACATATGAAAAAAAAAAAAAAACATCAAAATCCGACCTCTGTTTCCCGAGTTATTATTGGTGATAGTTAAATGAAACTTGCGGTTATTAACCTCTATCAAAATCAAATATATCAATATCTAGTTTAAATTATAAAAAATAAACAGGGATTTTCTATTCTTAGAGATTATAAAAGATAAATTATAACGTTAAGCTTCAATATAATTTTTACCAAATTGATGATATATAAATTAATTATATAAATTAAAGTAGATTAGTTTTGGCAGAAATTAACTCAAAATAAATTGAGATTTATTCTTTTTTTATTAAAGACAATCTCCAATGGAGGAGTAGTACTATTTTAACCTTCGTAGAATATAAAAGTATGTTTATCTAAAAAGCTAACGATAGGAAATATAAAATATATTAAAATGAGTAGTTTATTGTATATATAGGACTTTTTTTTTACGGGGAAATTATACTTTAGAAATGAAAAGTAAATAAGCAAGCTTTGAATTCTAGGCCAAAGGAAACTCATCCGATGACAGTTGTCCAAACATTATTATAACATAATTTAGGATTTCCCAAATTTCAAAATACAAATGCATTTCAAATTTCAAAGAAAGTTTTTTTTACTTATAGAAAAAATGATATTATTATTATTATTATTATTATTATTATTATTATAAATAAAGTATAAATTCTTATATAATACATTCATTTTGTCCTTTGTGTCATTCATAAAAAATGTTAAATTTGTTAGTAGTATTACCTACCCTTATTATTTGATTAGGATGGGAATCAAACCAAACCTCTCTGGAATGTTGATATTATAAACACCATTCATCTCTATTCTAAAATACAAAATAGCCCTCGTCCCCTAGAGGCTATTGCTTCATAATCTAAGGGTCATTGGTTTGCTTCCCGCTCTAAGCGATAAAATTTTTATAATGATATTATTTACTAATTAATTTAAATAAATATGGAGAGACTCTTTGATTTCAGATGTTAAAGGCTTTCCTATTCCATTTAAGCCAATCACAAGAGAGACATCCCTATCTCGTTAAACTTGTCGTCCAGTCCAGTCTTCCTTTGTTCCCATGCCCTCCCACGACTGGAACAATCTTCCTGTCACTATTTTCCCCAAAACTTCCAATCACTCCAATTATTCAATCCAATCTGATCAAGCATCTTCTAAAATTTTCTTTTTGATTTTCCACACTCTCTTACTCATGTTTCTCCTGTTGCATGGGACCACTCGGCATTTATAAGTCTTTTGGGACTTATGCATCCATTTTCAAAAAAAAAATCTCTAACGTCAAGCTGTCAGCTTGTTTTCTCACTATCATTTATCATGCCGACCCTGAATTATCAAAATAATAAGGATATCTGATAGTGTTTAAATTCTGTAAAAAATCTTATTTCATTTATATTATAAACCCTACTTAAATTTCATAATACCCCCCCCCCCCATGACCGAGGGTTTTTTTTTTTTTTTTTTAAGTCCTTTTCAGCATCTGAGGCCATTTAGACTCCGTCCTTATTTAATTAAATTAATTGGTAGCCAATGTAATTTAAATAAATTTTTGTCGCTCAGGACGGGAATCGAAGCTCTGACCTTTGGTACGTGAAGCTAGACCTCTAGCTCTGCACCAAGGGACAGGGCGACCGAAGGGTTAACGATACTGATATTGTCAAAATGTGATAACCTTAAAAGCATGGGGTGTGGGTTCGGATCCCAATCCGTCTGATGAAAATTTATTTAAATCAATTGAATACCAATTGATATAAATAAATATGCCTGGATAACTGTAACGTAAAATAATATAATATATACCGTTTAAAAGTCTATATGGCCTCAGATGCCGAACAAGACTATAAAAAAATGTTTAGTATTTTTATTTTTAATTTATTTTAAATTTTTTCGGCTGCGATGGCCATTAGACCTTACAAAAATATAAATTTTATAGGAGAAAAACTCTAATTATTATTGATGTCTTCCGGGCGTTCAATAGCCTTTGTTCCTCAGAGCCACCCATCCGAGGTTCAGCGCTGCTTGACCTTGCTTGTCATCAAAGATCATTGTGGCTGTTCCTCTTCTATTCGGCTAGGCCCGCCGGCAATGTCTAGTATTATCTAAAATATTTTTCTCAATAAAGAATTTTAAAATCCATAAAATATTGTTGATATAATTTATTTTTTTATAAAATATTCAGAATGGTAGAATTGCCAGGAAAGACTTCGTCGCACGGTAAAATTAAAGAGAGCTCAAGTTATTTAATCTCACGATGACTTGTGATTTTTATAATCATCACATGAATTTTTTTGATTAGCACTTTTGTAATAAATAAATATTGTTTTGATATTAATCATAATTAACTAGAGAAGCAGGGTGCTCAAAAATTACTTTCTCAATTACACTCAAACTAGAATAACTTTTTTTTTTTTAATCAAATAGAAATAGGACCTAAAATAAAAATTTTGTGAGTATAAGAGAAGTCTTTTTATTCTATACGATATCGTGGTCGTTGAGTCAAGTTTTTATTTGCAAACATCTAAAATATAAAAGAGAAAGTAAATAAAAATAAAAAAAATTCTCATAATTATTATTTATTTAGCCTAATTTTATAATCATTTATGTTAGAAAAAAAAGAGAGAGACTCCAACTATCATAATACTGTTAACTCATTTAGAATCTAAGAAATTTTCATTAATGCCTTTATGTTAATGCGTGGAATATTTAGATGTCATAATCAGATCAAACTTTTAATTCCTCAAATACTAATCAACATTCTTTCTTAACAAACTGAAATGAGGTGTATTTGTCTTATCATCTTATCTTTTAATAGACACATTCACACAATTATTGTTATATACATTACTTTATTCGGATAATTATCAGATTTGTTATTTCATTTACTGTTCATTTTAAATTAGAAACTTCAAATAATTCAAATTAATTAAATAAATAAAAGAAATTGAACATGATCAAAAAGACTTTAAAAAAAGAGAATAGCTCTTATGAATTTCTTTGAAGTCGGAAAAGGTCGACCCAATATCCGGCTTAAAGTACAAAAGAGGTTTTATAATATGGGTAAAAGAGAAGCAAAATTGGCTAATCTATTTTTTATACAAAATTTATTTTTTGTGTATTTTCTTTGATCTAATTAAAAATAAAATTAATACTTAAATTTAGAAAATCTATTAATCATTGAACCGAGATCCACATTCCAGAAAATTTGTATCTTTAGCCGTTGCCATCTATTATAAGCATTCATATAAAGTACTTTATTTTCTATCTCTAACCACCATTATATTTCCACAATTAATATCTGCCTCAAAGAGAAAATTCCAATTGAGGAATATCGTTACTGTCGTATAGCCTACTCCTTCGAAGAGTGCATCTTTCAGGTAGAATCCTTAATGTCCCTTCCAGAGGATGCACCATAGTAACTCGCTTCTAGAATTGCCTGATATATGTATATTTTGTATAAATTTCAATTAAAAAGTAATTTCTTATCTACCTAGAGGAAATTATGATAATTTTTATTAATTTTTATTTTATATTATTAGATTAGCATGTTATTTAATATTGAAGTATTCATTTAATTGTTTTTTTAATACAAGCAAAAGTTCATGAATTTCAACTAATATATTTTTCTCTTTTGTTTCAGGTAAATGCACTTTTTCTATTAACCTTTTCATTAAATGTCTCCCATCACCATGGTAAGATCTTTTCTATTTTCCAAAAAGTTTAATTTAAAAGCAAATTCAAATTTATCTATTGACTTATTATGAGTATGAATATTTGACGCCTCTAAGCTGTATAAGAAATTGTCACTTTCGAATAAATTTCATGGATGATGATTTCCAAATAAATATAAAAGAGCGACCTTTTTCAGGAGAGAATTTTTAGACAAAGGAGCGAGGAAAAGGCCTGATGATTGGTCTGAAAGTATTGTTGGGAACATCTTTTGGCTTTTTCACTTTTAGAGTGGAAATAATATTCCTAGACCAGACTATATCACAAAAAGTTAACCTTTCGTGAGTTAAGATTAGTCGTTGATCTATTATATTATTAGAAATGAACCTAGAATTTGTTTATTTTATATTTTTTTTTGTAAAAAAAAAAAAATTGGTTTTTTTCCTTTCATATTTTGCCGGCTTAAATATTTTTCTCTCTAGTTAATCGATCTAGATATCAGTTATTTGTTAAAAAACCTAAAATGCGTTCATATATTGATCTATAAATTAGGCTTACATATAAACAGAGATAAATAGTATATAGTATTATTTTTTGTGCAGGAGTACTTGTTATAAATCATCTTACAAAAAATGTTTTTTATATTTTTATAAACGTTTAAAAAAAATTCCAAATCCGTTAAATGCAGATAATATTATCCTTTACAAAGCCAGGACCAAAGAGAATTTGTTTGTAACATTCCTTTGCGTTTCATCCCCCGGAGGGATGGAAAAATTTGACAAAGAGACACTCTATGAAAAAAAAAAATTAAATTAATTAAGTCATTTTGTGTCAATGTTCTTTCGGGAGTATTTAAAAAAAAATTCTGTTTTTTTTTTTTTAATTAAGTATTTTATAAAATCATTAAATACAAAAGGGCTGAGGCTGATTGTTTCTTTGTTTACCGTATTTCTTATTCATTTTTTGCTCATATAAAAAATATTTTATAATAAATAAAGCAAAAGGACTAAAATTCATAATTTGCGGTTTATAAAAAATCATTAACTTGAGAAGTAACATCAAAATCAAAAAAAATTCCTGCCTACGTAGTTTGTGTTGGTTTGATTGTAGAGAGACAACCATTAACTTACTAATAGATTCATTGCTCCAAAATAGATCACGCATGCGCATTTATTAAATTATTTCTATTATATATATATTTTTTAAATATATTATTCATATTTTATTTAAATGAGTTTTTGATAAAATAAATATATACTAAGTGAGCGGCTTCCCTTCACCGATTTCTCATCTTCTCAGATGTTTTTAACTGATATGGCTTTATATTGCAGTTAATTTATCCACTATCCTATACTATTATTCACTTGATTTTTATTTTTTTTCTTCATTAAATTCCGGGATACCGTCCATACTCATGATCTTCACGACTGAGATGATTCTCTTCAATTTTTTAAAAATTAATATCTAGCATCTTTATAATTCTTGAAGTATCTCTTTATTTATAATTGAAAAATGTACATCATTTCTAAAGGCTCTGCCCCTTAAAGTAGCAACAAAGCTTTTCATAATAAATAAATATTTTAGGTCGATATGCCCCTTTATTCCGGAAGAAACAAAAATGTCTTTTTCTTTTTTTGTCGATTTTCAGGGAATCCATGCTAAATAAGAGTTGAAATAGGACATCGTTCTTAGCATAGAATTGGGAATTGTTGGAAATAGAACTAGGACTAGTTATCTAGCTAGAAATAAATATAGTCTACAAGAAATAAAAATAAAATAATTAAGGCATTATGACTACAGTCAGTGCTCGATTATGTTTAAGGTTGAGATCTGTGAGACATATAAATAATCTCTCTTTTATTTGATTTTTAATTAAAACGAATATCAAAACAAGACATTCTCACTATTTAGAATCATCTATATATCATAAAGAATCTATATAACTTAATTAAAATTGTTTGAAAAGAGAATAATGTTATATCGAAAAAGTTAATGCATTGAAAACACAATCACCTCAGAGTAAAAATAATTCCTCATGATTGTTTTCGAATTTGTTTTGATTCAAAAAAAAAAAAAAAAAAAAAAAAAAAGCCCAAACTAAAGTTGAAAACTTTTCCGAGCAACTTTTTTTGTGGGATGTTTTTTTATTCAACTATGGATATTAAGGCCAGTTTAAATGAAGGATGCATCGTGAATTCACCAAACACCGTACGAGTGTTTCTGGTTTTAAAGAAGAAATAATGACATATTACCCAATCTAGAAACACAAATTTTATTTTCCAGATGAATTAAAATAATTAAATGTCTGAACTTTTTATTTTAATTAACCACAAATTCGAAAACAATGATAATTTGATGCTTTTGCAAATGTTCAGAGATCTGTCTCTGCCCTAGAGGAAGACATAGCATATATATTTTAGTTATATAATAACAATTAATTTCATGTCAATCAAAATTCATTTATTTATCAATAATTATTCAATGTGCCCATTAAAAAAAATTGTTTGATAAATAGAATTTGTAGAATATTTATAAATATTTATAAAATGAAATAAAATATTTAATTCATAAGATAATTACACAATATGTTTTATTATTACAAAATTCTCGTTTTATTGGCCCCCCGCGCAATAGAGTGATGATTCATTAAAAAATATTATATTCAGATAAAAATTATTTTCAATTTTTTTTTTTGAGGTCATTTGGATCTCATAAGAGTTTCAGCCAAACTGAGGTTTTCTGGAAAGGGTTTTCTCATCATCTGGAAGTTGAATATAGGATAGAATAAAATAATATTTGCTCTCTTTCTAGTTTATTTGTGAAGGAGAATATTTATTATCTTATTTATGAATGCCCAATATATTTCGATTTCAGAAAAAAATATTTGCAACTTATTATAGACCAAAGTCGTATGCTTGAGCAGATATTCAATATATAAACCTGTATAAATATTGACATTGTAAATGCTTTAATGCCAAGAACATCAATAGTAGGCAATTTCTTTGAAACTCTTGGGCTTATTTTACAAATAATGAAATGCAATGGTACCTTGAGATACGAGTGCCCCAACATACAAGTTTTTTGAGATAGGAACGTCGGATCGTATTGTCGATTTTTTGCTTTCAGTTACCAGTCTGAAATTGTGATATGGGCTGAAAAAAGCCAAAAAAAGTTGCAACTGGTTGCAGTGGCGCTATTTAATGACAATTGTCTAACTCATTTCAGAAACATTATAAAAGGGAAGAAGAAACAAAGCTCCTTGGACAAGATTCTGTTGAAAAGCGAAGCAAAAGAAAAAATTAATACCATTCGGCTACGTTTATCTCTTTAATTCTCTTTTACATATATTTAGTTTTATTTTGTTTCTAAACAATATTCGTTCATTATAAATACAAATTGGAGTGTTTTTTTAGGACCTGGTATAAATTAATCTCAATTCACTAAATTTCTAGGGGAAAATTGATTATATACAAGAATTTTGATTTACGTGCTCGATAATGGAACAAAATTAAACTCGTATCTCAAGGTACCACTGTAATTATTTTTATATATTTTACTATTATAATGAAGCCATGTCGAATTAACTCTTTATTATATCTATTTTTATTCTTGGTCCTGCCATGTATTTCCATATCTCATTAATAATTTATAAACGAAATGGTAAACAATTAAACATTTTTATTTTAAATCGAAATTTCATCTAATCTCCATGAATTGACTACAAAAATTGATTTTGACTTTTGTATTTATATTAATAAGTCTATAAACACCATTGCAGCCCGACGGTTTTACTGATAGAAACAAAATTTTATTAATATCTTCTTAATAGTCTATAACCGGAATAACAAATAATAATAACAATAAAACTCTTTTCCGACCTGAAGATCGCGCTTGTATAAGCTCTGAAATATCTATAATAAATTGAGCTCCATATAAGAGAAATTTAAGGCTTGTTTAAACTAATGTTTATAGAAGCAGAGACTTGCCACTTTGTTCTAACTTTTCTTTTTTTTTTTTACTAAGCCTATGCCTTTTTTGACGCTCTTTTGATGACTCCTTCCACTTTCGCTTCTAACTCTTGCTGAGGTTTCTTTGTGACTAGAAATATTAGCCATTCAAAGACACAGGCACGCACTCATACATACACAGACATAAATTTACTCCAAGAGAACCTCCAACTCTCTTTCCTTGTCAACATCCAGATGCCCCAAATCGCCCCACGTGGGCACTTTTCTCTCTTCAGAGGTATCTTGTCTCAGTTCCCATTTTTCCTCCATCTTTTAAGAATCTTTTTTATCTCTCCGTCTACATTTTTTCCCCTATCTCGTTATTATTCTGGGCCATCTTCTCCCCCACCCCAACGTTTTACATGAGTGGTTATATGTTCGCAATGTTGTATGTTTTACCTTTTAACAACACTTAGACGAAGAGATACAAAAAGAGTTTCATCACCAAGGACTTGTTTGATTTATTTATTTGCCCTCATTTTTAAATAGGATTAGTAAGTCTTTACTTACATTTCGAATTTAAAATTAAGTCTTAACCTCGTCAAAGGGAAGTGTTTAAAGATAAAGCATCTTATTCACTCGTTAGTTCCCACTGTAATTGTTATTACATCACAATTTTTAATTTAATTCCAACGGGTTTTATCCGGAACGCATTTAAGATATTTTTTTTCTTTTCAGTTTGCTATTTTTATATTTGGTTTTCAAAGATGCATATAACATTTATAAAATTTAAATTTATAATAAGAACATACGTTTTTGTAGTTTAATCAATATTTTTGGAACTTTAAATCAATTAAAAATAGCACAAAATGTGAATTCAAAAAAATTATTTATATTTATGTATGCGGAAAAAATATAATAAAAAACATACATACTCATAGAGCAACTTTTGAAAATACTACAATATTATTTTTGGGCTCAAAGAGCTTCCATAAAAACGTTAATTTTTTTTTTTTTCAATTTTATTTCACTTACCAAGAGTACTTTCTTTTCTCTCAGCAATTCATTTTCGAAAATCTACTCATTTTAAATGATCAATAAAAATCAAAATTTTTTTGAAATGCATACTTCTTTAAGATCTACCTTCTTAGGAAATCAGAAAAAGAATTAAAGGCATGGTGATACCTTCCGTCAATCGACATTCGTGACTAATAATATTTCATAGAATATTTAACGATCCTTGCATCACCTTACGTCAACTACATACGCATGCGCGAAACGCTAGTGCCAATTGGGCCTTGACGAAAATTATATAACTCACGGATCCGTGCTGATTTTGGTCAGCCATCCTATTCATCTTGCCGAGATCTATCTTCCAATATTTTACACAGATAAAAATGTCAAGTCTAAAAATTGATATTTTCAAAAAATTTTATATTATTATTATTGATTATTGATTAGATGATTTTTAAAGTGTATTAACCCTTATCTCCCTAAAATTGTTTGGGGCCCACTCTACTCTTGTACTTAAGATTTTTGTTATTTTCACTTAAATTACTCTAACGATTTTGATTAAATTGGCTGTGCATTATTCTATTAAAAGATACTTAGAGAACGGCTGCTCCTAAGGGGCCCGACGCAAAAAATCAGCTTAGCTTTACTTATCTGAAGTAAGAGAAAGTTGTGTAATGTGTGTTTTTCACATCAGTTTTTTTAAATAGCTATATTATAAATATATATTATGAAATGTATTACCACTGATAAAAAAAAAGTTGTATTTCTATGGAATTGAAAAATTTTTTTCCCTACTATTCGTTATCATACTTATATAAATTTATTAATAAAGTAAAAATAGATAATTTCTATAATTCACTTTTAATCTTAAATAACTTATATTATTATTATTATTATTATATAAAAAATATTTTATTTCCAAAACATGCAAATATTTTTTTAGATATAGCAAATATAGGCTCTTTTATATTAATAGAATGCATTTTTTTATTTCTGTAACTCCAAGCTTCGCTCGTTTTTTTAACTCCCATTTATTCTCTTAAAATATAAGGCTTATTCGTATTAAAACTTTTAACTCCAATTCAAAAGCCGGCCACTTTGTTCCTAAAACTTTTCTCAAACTCTTTTGCACACTTTTTGAATTTACTTTTTAAGTGATTCTAAATTTTAAATAAACTAATATTTTCCGTTATCTCAGACTATATATTCAATTAAATGAGACACTTATAAGACTTTCTTTTATTTCTATTTCCTTTAACTATATTATTTAATATTTAAGGAATAAAAAAAGATTTTCTACCAATATTTTTTTTTATAAAAAAAATTAATCATCATTGATCATGATTATCAAACCAAATAAATAATTACTAAAAATTAATTGCACAATAAATTTTTGAAATAACTAAATATGTTAGGTTTAAATAAGTATAAACTTTATATAAATAAATTTTTGTAATTATTATATTCTATCTTGATAACCTAAATTATGGAATTTTGTTTTAATATATCCAAGAATAGCTTTTAAATGTTTTTGTTAAGTATTTTTGAAAATTTTATCTCTTTAAGTCCATTTTCTTTACTTATGAATAATTTTTTTTTTGTTTGGTGTCTTGTATCATATAGACTTATAAATGATATAAAATATAAAATAATACAATTTATCCACGTATTATTCATTCTTTTTAGTATCCACTTGATATCATCGGACTATATGGTTTCGAATCCACAACCCTTGACTTATAAAGTATTTATTTTATTTTCATTATTTATTTATTTTTATTTTACTTCAAATCGAAAATGGCTTTCAGGATGAAGTTATTTGTTGATTCATGATATATTTATATTATTCAGTAAATAGTTATCAATCAGATAATTTATTGAATCGTATTGTATAAATCTTAATTATTTTTTCTTTTCGACTCAGATAAGAGATGTTTTGGAAAAAATTTAATGCTCCAAAAATTGTCAAATAAAAAATATTTTATGATATATATAACAATGCATGAATAGACATGTTATATTAAGGTAGTCTTGCGCCAGAATTGATTGATACTGGAACTTTTTCCTTATATTAAAAATTTATCAATAAAAATTTTATACATATATATAATGTTCGCTAACGATGATAAAAATAATACATAGTCATTTTTTTTTTATAAAATTTCAAATACTCCTGAAGAGAGATAACAATTGTAGCTCTTTAACCAGCCCTGCATATTCTGAAATTATTTTTCTAATTACTTAATCTTTAAAATATCAAATATTAATCTTAAAGGATAGAAATGCTTTTAAAAAGATTTTATTTAACTAAATAAATTGATTTATTAGTATATACATTTTTTTTTAACTCAGATAATTGATACAATTTAATTATATGATAAAATTTGCTCATTCGTAAAGAGACGAAGTCAAAAAGTAGGTTAATTTGTACACTCAGATTTATCATTTTTAGATATATGATTCAAAGGAGAAATATTTTGAGCCTTCAAAATCATTTAAATCAGAACTGGTTTTAAAAAAAAATTTACATAAACTCACAAGAAGGAAACGGGATACATTTTATAGAATATAATTAAAATAATATAAAGTCAAATATATAAACCGTCTTATTAAGAGCAATAATTGTTTTTTAATGGAGCAATTTTTATTTTTTACCTATTATCAGCACTTTCTAAGAATATAAACTAATACCGGTACATAAAAAAAGTATCTTCAAGCTACGGTAAGAAATAGAATACATGAATAAAAAATATTTGGCATATTCCTGTTGCTATCCCCAAAAAGGAGAAAAAAAGGATTTAAAATTTGCTTAGCAGTTTTAATTATTCACTAAACAAACAAAAATATGGATTCAAATATTTTTTATTTGCTCTTTTGGTAATTAAAGTTGCTAAGTACATTTCAAGTCCTTGTTTTCTTCTTGGATTAGCGTCAGCTAATTTGATTATATTTAATGCTCCTTAGGCAGCAAAAAACTAGCATTTTAGGCTATATATATTTTTCTAATTTATATAAAACAAAATTAATTATGAAAATGAAATTTTTAAATTTAGATACAAAAAATATTATTTATTACTTTTCTGAATATTTTTAGGTATTCTGTATTTGTTACTGCATTATGATATTACCTTCCCAAACTTTTTAAGCCCATAGCACCCTTTGAACCCAGCACTTTTTTACACCTCCCTCAGCTTTTTAGAATTTTCAGTCACATTAACAAAATTTGAATATTCCTATACCATTTGTTCAATAAAATTTTTAGATCAACCTTCAATTTTCATAAACCAGAATAATTTTTGTAAAAAAAAAAACAACGAAGTTACAACACTTTCCCGTGCTTTTTAGACATCGCTAAATATACATATCTTCTTGGAATATAAAACCCTATGGGGTATGCAATCACCTCTTGTTGATTTTTAGGTTAGATAAATAAATATATTTTCATTAATTGAAAAAAAAATTTATTCAAAAAAAAAAAAAAAAAAAAAAAATCATGCATAATTAGATATTTATAAATAAATAATAAAATGTTCTCTATATAATAAAATTTAAAGTCTTTCTAAATCTCTGCAAGTCTAGACTTGTATTTTTCATTGGTACATAACCCCTATCATCAACGTAAAAATATCATAAAAAATAATAATGAAGTAATCCTGTTCCACTGACAAGCTTTGCGTTAAGAGACTCTGCCTTGACACTCAGCCCATCAAACACTGTGTGTGTGTAAAAAGCGAATAATTACACGGTATTGGATTAAATTTTCATTTTATTTTATTTGATAGAAACATGAATATTTATGAGAGTACATGATTTATTTAAAAATGTTATATTGTGATTAATTTGTCTTATAAAAAAAACATCAAGATGGATATTTTGATTATCATTACCATTTGCAGCATCTACTTTATTTGAGAGGAAAAAAAAAAAAATTTTTTTTAATTGTTATATTTCCTAGTACAAGGGACACCTGAAAAATCTCTTCTGAAAATTGCCATTCCAGAAAAACTGTTCATTTTTTTCAAATTATTCATGTCATTTTTCTTGATTATGTATTTTCATTAATAAAATATATTTTCCATATAACATGATTAATTTTAATTAAAAGCTTTGGTCACTCATTCTGAATTGTTTCTGAAAATGGCCTCACAATATGTGACGTAGTATTTACTAGTAATTTAAATAAACTACAATTATCCCCAAAATATATTTTATTTATAAATGATAACATGTGTGAAAGCTTCAATTCGAAAATGATGTATTTCCATTTATTTATTTATTTATATTAATATATGCTTAAATACCAACAATGTGAAAGTAAGATTTATTAATAATAATAATATAGTTATTTATTTATTTATTTATACCATAATATTTGTTGTGACTTTTTTATATTTTACAAGATTTATGCCCTTATATATATATAAATAAATAAATATAATATAAAAATATGAAAAAGTCGCAACAAATATGGTATAAATAAATAAATAAATAAATAACTATATTATATATATATATATATATTTATTTATTTTATTTCTATTTCAATTTTTTTCTAATCTTTGTTATTTTCATCACATTATATTCATATCTTTACTTACCTCTCTTTGATTCTCTATCTTTGCAATGCCCACCTCTATACCTTCCTCATATGCGCAGCATTGCTCTGCAAAGGACAAGCTGGCCACATAATCGTTTTTTATGTGAGTAAATGATGGGATCTAATGATTTGGGAAAAATTGAAATCAACCTCCTTGGGTAATAAATATACTAAATGCAATTAGGTTTGTATGTTGAGACTTTGCTGGCACTCCAGAGACCTGACGTCAGCATTTCCTTAATTATGAATACCTGTTTTCCAAGGAAAGACTTAATCCATCAGTTCTAATATAATTATTTTGAAAAATAGAAGATTGATAATTATTGCGTCTATTATTAATGCTTATGTTTAAAAAATTTGATTCTTACTATAACACTCATTGATAATCAACAAATGACGTCTGAAGATTGACGATTGATCGATAAACAACTTAATTATAGATATTTATTTGTATTAAAAACCAAAAAAAGAGGGGAAAATAGGTGGGGTCAGAGGGGGTGTGGTAGGAGTATGGGTAGAGGAAATAATCGCTGCAAGTCGGACGGGAGACGGCCATCTGGCAACCGCGCGTCGCGTCCAGCTGCTTAATCCATTTCATTTGAGTCTGGCTGATAAGCGAGGATCGGTGCAAACATCTCCTCTCCTCTGCCATTGCAAACAGACCTGTGGGCCTCCGAGGCTCTTATCAACTTCAGACAGAACATAACACCTCAAATAATACCTTTTTTTTTTTATTTCCCATTAACAACAGACAGTTGTTATCAAGACAAATAATACATATTAGTTAATATAAAATCTGAGCAATCTTATATCCCGCATAACAAATAAATAAATATGAAGACTGAGTCTAAATGTTCTCAGATACCGAAAAAGACATAACATAAATAAATAAATCATAAAATAAAACCCGATTAAAGAGTTGTCAACAAGGCTTTGAACGATATGAAGGGTTAATGAAGAAATAATAAGAAATAATAAATAAAATCAGAATAATTTTTGTGTTCGTATATAAAAGATAACTTATACTAGATAAGAAATTTCTAAAACTTAAAAAATTATTATGATATAACACTGCTTGCTGTTGAAAAATCATAAAATAATCAAGAATTAATTATATTTTTATAAGAGGAAATTGCAAGAACATGTGGAAAAAGAGAATAATATATATGGCTTTGAAATTTCTCCATTGTCACAAAAAAAAATATAATTCACCTGCAAATTTCATATTTCATCACACCAAAATTCATATGAGCTGAGAAAAAAATAAAATAATTTATTCATATATGAATGACCATTTTTCTTTTCTCTCCTTATTCATAAACTGACTAGTTAGAGAAAATAGCCTCTTGACCATTTTTATCCTGTTCCAAATTGGAATTTTCTCTACAGTTATCTTACAATGAACGTAAGTCTAAATGCGAATTTTTATTCTTAATAAATTTACAAATACAAATAAACTTTCATAAATAATTTTATATGCTAATTCGTCCATATGAGATTACTATGAAAACGAGTTTTAAAATAATTTCAATATACGTATTTTATTAAAATTTCATTATCATTGAATTAATTAGGAATGTCAATAACAAAAACTGCCAATTCAATCAACTTAGATGAAAAGTGCTTTTATACAAAACATTAATAATTTCTATTGAAATACAAAATGCTGGACCAACTTTGACGTTTTATATTTTAACTATGATTACACTTTATTTTTGAAGCCCTATTTGACAGGAGACTTTTTAAACCCATTTATTATTAATAAATATCTTTGATTAAATTTATTATTTTTTTTCCTAATGCACGCTTAGGGGCTGAAAGTAAAGCAATCATATCATATTTTACCTTTTTACGAATTTATGATTAAATAAAGGTTTATATAAAATATATGTTCATATTGTTTTTCCTATTTTATCTAAATATAATAAATAACTTGAATAAAAATAATTTTTTGAGATTAAATAAAAAATTTTTTTTTAATTAACTGATTGGGTTTGGACTTTTTAATCTAATTCGTTACACAAGTACACATTCAACTTATTCAATGGTGACTCTTCTTGGGAAAGGAAACTGGGACCAATGTTAGTGAATGCAGGATCCTTACTCTATTATAGAGGATGGAGTTTTAGAAAAAATTTTAGATGATATAATTTTAAACCTCCTTTTTACTTTCTCTTACCTATATAGGTAATAGTGAGAAAGTATTGCGATCGCAAAAAAAATCTATATCAAAATTTCAACGGAAATACACATCCCCTGAGTCTAAAAAAATTAATCTCCTCTCTGTCTCTGTGTGTCTGTCTGTGAACAAGATTTCTCAAAGAAAAGAGGGTGAGATTTATATTCAAGCTTGGTTCCCTCATCTCATGCATCTCGAGGTGTTTGAATAAAATCGACCAACGGGTACTAGCACTGCTAATATATTTTTTTTCGATTTTCTCGAAACCCGCTCTAACATTTTTGATTAAAATCCATATATCTTTTATTTATTAGATGATCATTGAAATGTATTAACCCTTATCTCCAACAAAATTCCTTGGGTCCCACTTTACTCCTGTACTTTTTAAAATTATTTATGATTTTTTCTTAAACTACTCAAACAGTTTTGATTAAATTTGCTGTACATATAATAAATTATATAACTTTCTTTTAACTGAAGTAAGAAAGTTGTGTGGTATGCGGCACTCACACCAGATTTTTCTTATTATGTTATGAAATTTTTTATTTTAAAAATATTTTGATTTTTGTTAAAATTTTTCCCCTAATTGAAAGTGATGATAATGATGGATTTATAATGATTAAAAATTCATCTCTCCAAACAGTTTTTCGCACTTAGTGCGAACCCACAATGAATATAGTTTGTTATTTGGATAAAAATATAAGTAGATTGATTCAAGAGATCCGATAAGAGAGAGGGATTTATAATCATTATGAATCCAACTCTCTTATCGGATGGAGGGCTGGCGTCTCTCGTGCAAACTTTACAATAATAGGACAAGTTCAACCTTAAAAAACTAATGTGGAACTGTTAATGGCGCATGTCATATGAGCTGAAAATTGTTATTAAAGCTTCTTACTGGTAGAACAAATAGGCTGGTTTTTTTATCTACTGTTTTATCTTCTTATTTCCTTAATTATCAAGCCAGCAAGGGGATTTTGACCCGAAATTACTCTCTCAATTAGACAATGTTCAGGAGAAGGACATATATCTCAAAAAAGAGGTGGGATTTTTTACTTGATAAAAAATAGTAATTCACCTGATGCTAATTAATTAAACTTTTTTAACATTTATCCAGCTATACTTATTGATAACAATTGATAAAAATATTTTGCAAACTTGATAAGAAATTATAAGGCAAATTGCAGCAATGGAAGCCTTTGGATCTGCCAAACCCGAAAGTAAAAATTTCAGGCAAATTTATTTATCCATCACCAGTCACATATAAATAATTAGTTATCATATTTCATGATACAAGAATGCGTGTATACAGACATATTTTTTTTATATTACAGTGAGTGTCTTGTCCCAACATGAGAATCTCTTCATTTAGAGAATTTGCAATCTGCCTTGAACTTTTCTCAACACACTTCAAACAGAACCTTGATTCCAAACAATTTTTCCGAGTTATTTGGATCCGAACCCACGATGAATATTGTTAGTTATTTGGATAAAAATAAACATGGATTTGAATCTATCTTCAAGAGGCGTTTTGGGATAGAAACTCTCCTGAATAAAAAAAAATTTGTAAAACCAAAGTATCCAAAAAGAAATAAATTCTTATTAATTGGTAAAAATAAGAAAAGAATCTCAAATTTACTCTATATATGTAAAGACATCTCTATATGAAGAGGTATTTGCTTGCATAATTTTCGCTAAAGAATCCGTGTGCGTAAAATATACGGATTTTTTGAAAAATTTTTTACCTATTTTATATTGATCCAGAATAAAGTAGATATGTTTTATCAAAATTTTATTATGATTTTATTAAAATATGTACTCCCTTTTTTTTTATGCAGGTAGAAAATTCACTAGTCCAGATAAAAATCTCATAATACCATCTGAAAAATTTGTGCGTGAAAATAAAAAAATAAAATTTAAAATCATTCTTTAAAAATTGTGGTGCGGGGGCATAAACTTCGCAGGCAAATATGGTATATATATATATATATAGATGAATAGGTAGTGGCTAAGACTGATAAACTACGGATTATGGATCTAGAATTGCAAAACAACTCAAGTTCGGTTTTTACCAACTTTGCCAGAAGTCCCCTCAAGGGATAGGGAATTGAGAGATAATTTCACCTCCAGTACAACAGGGTCGATGACACAAAGGGCCCATTCGAGTGGCCTAAGTGCCTGGATATCCCAAATCTAAAGGGGACCAGCCCTATATCAATCCATCCATATATACACTCTTTTTAAAGTCAAGTTCTGCTCTTAAATATATTTAATGATAATTATAATTAATTAATAACACCTTAAGATTAGAATCTTATGAATTTAATTGTACATTATTGTTAATTTTATTTTACTTTCTTAAATATTTTTCTTACTTTCATTTTAAAAAAAAACTTCAAAACTTTGCAATCTTGATTTACAATTTAAAATAGATATTTTAATAATGAATTAGATTTTTAATAGGATTTTATGCAAACAAAATGGGATAATCTTTTATAAGAGACGAGCCGAATTTTTGGTTTGACTTTTTAATTATTTAGTTTAGAAAAAAAGTAAAGGAATTAAAATATGGCCCTTGGCAAGGGAACCAAGTGCAACCTTCAGCTGCATTATTTCTCATATTAACGCATTACGACGGAATTGACTTCAATTTGGCCTGGATAATGACTGTCATTTGAATGACCATAGTGGAAACTCTGGGCTGCATTCAGGGTCAGCCTGCTTGTCGTAATTACAGGGCGCTCCAGAAGGCTTGCACTCCACTAGAAACAATATCTATTATGTTAGTCCTGAGAATTATTTTGTGGATAAACTCATGAGATTTGTATTCTCATCACAAATGAGAGAGGTGACAAATTGAAGTTGACTATTGATCCTTATTGATATTTATATATTTTAATAATTTTAGTAAAATTTATGCGTCTAACTAAATCTCAGTAAAGCTATTTTAAAAAATGCTCTGAAAATGAAGTATATGAAGTGTAAATGAACTTGAGGAGGTGGTATGGAGTAAAATTTACTTATACAGATAATTAGCAAATTGCAAAACGTGTTTATGATCGACACAAAAATCCCCCATAAAAAAAAAAAAATTATTCATTCAGGAAATATGGAAACTTTGAATCAGAAAATATTCTTTAATTTAACGTAAAATTTATGGAAAAAATTGATATAGAATAAGTTTTAGAGATATTCTAATGCAGAATTCTCATGTTTAACTAATTGTCCTCATACATTTAAAATTATTCCTCTTTAGAGGATTTCTTGAAGAGAAAAAAGTCTTTTTCAGCATTTTGACTCCATCCATATTTATTTAAAATTAATTGTTCGCCAATATAATATAATATAATTTATCGGGAAGCGAGACACTGACTCTTAGATAATGAAGCAACACCTCTACCTCTATTCTAACAAGACTTAAAGCCATAGGAATAAAATAATCAAATGAGCTATCTGAAAAATTGGTCACAGAGGTGTCAAATAAAACGACAGCAACAACTCTTGGGTCTGAAATAATGTACTGAATTTGATTAGAAAGGCCTGACGTTAATAAAAGTTTGATAAAATATAAAATACAATTGTAAAAACTTCAACTGTTATTGATAAATTATTTTGGTCAGAGGTCGATTTTGAAAGAAAAGATAAGTGGCTATAGAATATAAAATATTTTCAAATGAAATGTCCTTTTCACGCCATGCTTTGTCAAAAAAAAAATTCAATTGTAATGAAAGTCCAAGAACCTCCCCCTCTAGCTGTTCTGATAATAATAGATTCTAATGCGAATTAGATTTTAATTGAATATTGGCCTCAAGGGTGTTTTGCTAGATTAATCGGAGGAACCCTGAGTGGCATGCTGAGATTGAATACCCCAATTACTTAAATACAAATAACAATAATAATGAAATAGAAAGTTAACCTTGAATAGTATCCAAAGTCGTATCTATATTGGCTTCCCCGAATTAGGTTGCGGCCTCCCTCGAAAAATTTTTCTAAGTATGGACTTGATAATATCTGTATATAAAAAACTGGTGTGACATCCGCATATCATACAACTTTTTCTTATCTATGGTAAGGAATATTAATCAATCGCTGTCACACCAGATTTTTTGCGACGGACGCCTAGGTAGCCGGTTTAATTTACCTTTCATTTTTAGAAATTTTTCGTTTGTGCGTATCAATCAATTATCAATAATATGAAAAAAAATTAAATTAATTAATTAACCGCCGAAAGATTAAAGTTATTGTCAAACTTGATAAATTTAACAGTTAAGGGGGTGGAGTAAAGTGGATAATTACTCCCCCCCCATTGTTTTCAATTTTAAGTCTTTTTTCGGCTGCCATGGCAATTTAGACTATAAACTGTACAATTATATATTTGGACCCCATGATTTAAATTTGGATTCAGATTAGCAAATTTGCATTAATAAAACTCTTGAAAGCTCGGATGTTTTTTGTTTTTTAGAAATCTTGTTTACACACAGACAATTTTGCGAGACCCATTTTTTTTTTAGTCTCAGGGGACCTCAAAACGTGTATTTGCTTTGAAATCTCCCGAGTCACTCTCAAGAGGACCATACGTGTTCAGCTGTTAATTTTCTAAAGAGATTTAAGAATTGCGCATGGCTTTGTCCGCCCTAGAGGAACTCTGGAACAATTCGGAAACTCCATTAGTGAATAGGTCATTTGAGTTGCCTATCATCCAGCAACAAAAAAAAAATGAATTTATTCACGCCATGATTTAAGATGAAGTTACTAGGTGTTTGCTCAAATCAAGCTATGGTGTGAAGGCTAAGAATTTGTGCCAAGTAGTAAGCCATTCCATTTAACAATGGATGAAGGAGCAGGCAGCCAGAGGAGTCTCTACGATTGTAAAACTCTCAACTTTGAAACGTTTCGGCTTGATTTTAAACTTTTTAATTTTAGAATTTTAATATCTTTAATTTTAGGCTTCTCTACTGGCTGCCTTCTCCTTCCTCCATTAGCAAGAATTTGCAACAACAAATAATACCTATAATTAACCAATTAAAAAATTTTCTTCAATGAAACAAGTTTTAATTCGCCGTTGAATTTTATAATTATTGAAAGCGCTGACATATTTGGATTTGAGTTGACATTTCAATCAACTCTTTGTTTAAATTGTTTTCAATATAATTACCCTATATACATATATACATATACATTTGTAAGTAAACATTGAAAAATATCTGAATCCTCGGGTGCCATTAACATAAAGTATATTTAATGAACACCTCTGCACTGCAGATTTCTTTTTTTTTTTTATATATATAAAAAACTTAATGACAATGAACTTGAGGAAATATTCTCCAAGAAAGAATGAAAATCTCTTCCTAAAGAGAGATTTATCTTTTTTAGTTTTTATTCTAAATGACAAAGTTTTATTCAACATATACCTACACGAATGTATGTCAAATTACACTAATAATATTAATAAATGTATTATTTAATATTTAATTAATTTATGGAAGTCCTAACTAACATTGTAGCGGGGAAAGGAGAAGAGACCCCCTTACTGCTGTCCTTTACACATTGTTCTACATTTTTATTAAGCTTATTCTTTATTTTTTTACATTTTTTCGGTGAAAACACAGCTTAGTAAAATATTGAATATGGATATTAAACATATTCTGTTCTATTGGTTTTTTATTTTCTTTTCCTATATATATTATAAATAATAAATTTTATTTATTCATTTATTGATAAAATATTTATCATGCATTTTTTTTTAGATAAACAGATACGAACAGGAATGCCACTGATATTATAAAACATTTTTATAATTGCAATTTTTAAAAAATAAATTAATCAATAAAAAAATTGCTCGTTACAATCTCTCGTGTAGCTGGAAAAAGCTATCATGTTGCCAGAAAAATAAACTCCACACATCCAATTATTATCTTTTTGGTAGTAGACGACATTTATTCATTAAGAGCAAAGATCAAGTAACATTAAAAAAAAAAAAAAAAGAAACTTATAATAGGATGACCTTTTCGTTATTTATTTCCCTTCTTATCTTAACTAAATACTTTTTTTTCCAAAAGTGTAAAATGAATCATTGCCGCTCTTGCTTTTTAATTTATTTTATAAACAATATATATGTATTTTAATTAGTTAATTTTGTTTCAAATCTTGAAATTAGTGAGGTTTGACTAATTGGCTCATGCGCAGAATGAATATATTTTATTAATTAGTAGTTCCCCGTTCCCCTTCATTGTATCACAAATTTTTCATATTTTGCTAGGGCAAATTTTTTTCATCATATAATGAAAAATTTAAATATATATTTTAAATCTCTAAGATCAAAATTAATTTTACAGTTAATTCTATTATCAAAAGAGGTATTTTGATAATTTCAAAAGAATATCTTAAAATCGACAAACTTTAGAGATAATTTTTGCTCAACTCTATGAGGATTTTTCATATTCACTTTAGATTTTTTTATAGCTACAATAGTTGAATCTTTAACCTTATTTGTTATGTTATGAAATCCTCCCTTATATTATAATTTAAAATTTTTTGTCTTTTTCTTGACCTCACGCCTCATTGTGGAAGAGGAGGTGGTTCGACACACAGGATGAGAAACACTGATCTAAACAATACTTTAAGCCTAACATATTGTGCTTATTTATTAAAATGAGCAATGAACACACAGACACAGGCACGCATAAACACACACGGAGATCACTTTACGAGATTAGGGGTTCTCAAAACGTGTATTTCCGTTGAAACCTCGAAATCGATTTTTTTTTGCGATCGCAATACTATATATTTCATAGATAGGTAAAAGAAAGTAAAAATAATTATAATGCTATAGGATAGAGAAAATATTGGAAATCTTTTGCTCTATCGAGTAGAGGGAGTAGAGAGGTGAAGGGCCTCTCGCTATCAAAAATAAGCACCAGGAACGGCCAACGAGCCAGCTACCGGCGATTATAATGTGTATAAAATCTAGGACTTTTAACAAACTAAAACGAAAGGGGTGGAGGATGAAATATACTAAATTCTAAAATACATAAATAATTCTATGTTAAGCGGTCTGAACTGTTTGATCTTCTATTAATAGTTAATATTTTATACATATATATTAAGATAAACCTATGAAGAATATTTATATTTTATGGAAGATACAATTACAGATATATTTATTTAAATATGTTCTTTAATGTTTTTCATCTTAAAATTCGGAAGCTTTAGACATCCATTAATATTTCAAAAACTTGTTGCACTGTCAACATTAAACTTTATATTAAGAAATAATATAAAATATGCTGAGTACATTAACTCATTATATGACGAATTTATTCTGATTGGAAGGGAAGGACTATAGAAAGAGAAAAAAAACTCTACTCTATATAACTTAATGAGTCGTAATTTTTGATAGTGAAGTAATAATACTATAGTAACAAAAAAAAAAGTTTTTGAGGAATCATTTTATTATGATTATTTAGCTTATTTTTTTACTTTTGTCAAAACAAATTATATATATATAATAGAGCTAGAAAAAAATATACATGTATTCACTATAGATTAAAGTCTGATCGGAAGGGAATCGTGAATTGAGGAGATGGGGCATGTGAAATTTCTTTCTTGTTGGCAAAATAAAATATATTTTTCCAAAGCCAACCTTAAATCATTGGGAGAGGGGGGAGTAATGAATGTAATTTATATATATGTAGTCTTTTCGGCATCTGTGGCCATATAGACTTGAGACGGTGTATATTTGTTGATATACAAGACATATAATAAATAACAATGAACGCACATCGAAAGCAATCGATATTTAATATTAAAATTATATATAGAGAATAATTATAAAATTCTTCGGTTACCGAAAAAAAACTTAAAATTAAAAAAAAATCATGGAGTAATTACCTCCTTTACTACCCCCTCCCCCTCCCTGAATACGCCTCTACTTTGATATTCCAGTTCAAATTTTTTAAAATAAGTTTGACAGTCAGATTTGTATAATAAATCCTATAACTTTGTTATTTACTCTAAATTAAATGAATAAAGCTGGTTAAATAAATGAACATCATTAATTTAAATACTTATATTATATAAACAGAATGCATAAATAAATTTAATATATACAAAGAAAAAAGTATTTAAAGATAACAAAATTTGTATGTAAATAAATATGCCTGGATAACAACTATCGTATATAATCCAATTGTGATTTTTTAAAACCTCTGATGCCGAAGAGACTAAAAAAAAACAAAATTTATTTTATATGCTCTTATATACTTATAATGGATGAATGGATTTAATTTTAGAAACGGATTTTCTGTCGCATAGGCACTCAGGCCTTTAGGCCTCCAATTGGGTCCTTTGTACCTGCTACTGGGGTGAAATTATCTCCCACTTTCCTTCCCTAGGAGCAGACTTTGGCAAAGATGAATAATATTTTTAAGGCAAGCCGAAGACTCGAAAATTATAAAAGAAAAAGAAAAAAAAACAGCTGGATGGATAATTATAATTAATTTTTAATTTATTTTAATCTTATTGAATTAAAAAATAATTTTTTATGACTTATGATGATGTTTGCGATGAATGATTTTGAATTTACTTCTTTTTTGAAAAATATCTAAAAAAAAAAAAAAAAAAAAAAAAAAAAATAGTTTTATTTATATTTAAAAAAGATTCGTAAA
>JAAAKE020082678.1:0-19605 GCA_010014785.2 Anisolabis maritima | reverse complement strand
ACGGTACGCGTTTGGGGGCGTGTGTGGGGGCGGGGGCGGGGGGCGGGGGGGGGGGGGGGGGGGGGGGGGGGGGGGGAGGGGTGGGGTTTAAATGCTTAATACAGATCAATTTTTAAAAATCTTTTTGACATCTGAAACTATTTAGGCTTTTAAATCATTTTATTATACATATATCCAACAAATTATTTATTTCTTATTTATTAATTTATCTAATCTAATTTATCTATTTAAATATCTAATTGATTTAAATAAATTTTCTTCGAACAGTCTAGAAGCCGTACCCATTCATCCCTTGACTTTTAGGGTTATCAATAATGACAATGTCAGCACGAGGCACGAGGCACGATGTGGGGGCTTATTTTCTTACAATAATATCTTTAGATATTAATTCGTTTATTAAAGATATAAAATTTAATTTATTTTTATATTTTAGGAGTATTCAAGGATTTTTTCGCTGAAAAAAATAAAATAGAATTTTAAACCTGTCCGAATTAGTTTTATAGATACAATTTAATAGGGGTCAGAGAGAGAGCAAATAAAGCAATAGAATTTAAACACAGGTCTCCAAAGACATGCTTTAAATTTATATGGAAATGGGTCATGGTCTAATTAATTTTTATATCAGATCCGTCATCTCTGACAAGTGTAAAGAGATCACTTGCTCAAATTAAAAAAGCACTTATTGCCTCCTGCCATCTTGAAGGTCTCTCTCATATTTCATTGGAAATGTTGATATTCTTTTTTTTTTTCTTATAATTAAGAACGTCTTCAACAGAAGCCCTTTTAAATCTATTTTCTTCTTTTTCTTTAAAGAAAAAAAGGGAAAGAAGAATTTTATAGTGCGGAAAAACCTAAAACCTCTTACTCAAATTTCAAATATAAGCGTTTAGAGCACTTTGGGATAATGTCTCCATTTGATGGAAGGAAATGTGAAGAGGATATGTATATTATTTTTAGTCTTTTTTTCTATTTAATGTAAAAATACGAATGAATAAATTAAATAATGATAATTAACAAATAATTTTTTTTTTACTTTTTATTATCTTTACACTATATGAAATATAGAGAAAAGGAAACTTGTGAATGATGTTTTAATAGAAATATGTTTTGAAATCTCATTAGAATAAAAAAAAAGAGTATTGCAAAATGGTGTGTCTATGAGGAGGCAATCTTTAGATTGCGGATCTGAAATTGCAATACAACTCGGGTACGAATCCGGCTTGCTGCAAAAAATTATTCAACTGAGATAAAAGTCTTCTCATGGGAAAGAAAAATGGGAGATAATCTTACTCCAGAGGCATAAAGGGCCCAATTCGTGATGTATAGGACGAGAATCCATCTGAAAAATTGAATCCATTCATGAATCCATGCCAGGGCTATATGTGTGTATTAACAAAGACAAAATCTTCTCCTTCAAATTTAATTATTATTCTATTATATTTTAAGCTAGCTACATCATATGCGACAGTAAGGTTTTTAATAAAATCGGCTAGTACTAGTAGTTTAGAGTTGTACTTTTGTAATTTCTTTCGATTTTCTAAAAATCCGTTTTATCGATTTTGTTTAAAATCTTTTTTTATATATACTCTCCCTTTTAATGTTAATTAATATATTTTAATAAAAATTAAGTGAGATATTAATTGATAAAAGTAATAAAAGAAAGTTCAAAGCCTAAGGCTTCTTTTAGTTTCAACTTTCTAAGAAAAAAACTCCCCTCTACATATATATTAAAAAATATGTCATATGAAAAAAACCTTTAAATCAAAAATGTTTTTTTTTTATTCCCCTGATAATAAAATAAATTCAGTTAAAGTGCTGAGAAATTACTTAGAACGTTGGTAAAAAAGGGTTTTTTATATAATGAAAAGTTAGATTTAACTTTAATAAAATACCTTGAAAATAAATAAATCTGTAGCCTATATAAACTTCTGGACTTCGGTATTTAATTTAATATAATTTTTTTTCTTGTCAGCGAAATCCATTCCTCCTTCTCCTAGTTTATAAAGTTTTTGTTAAAACAAAAAAAGAGAAAGAATATTAACCAAGTTCTCCCATTTGTCTTTCAGAATTTGTCCTCAGCCAAGACAGAAAAATATTTCCTTAACCAGATCTTTTCAGTTTGGGTCGACCCGGGGTCGATTCCCATTCTCGCCATGAGAGCGATGCAGCCGTCATCCAGATCGCTTTTTTGATGAACGAAGGGGCTCTTGTTACTGCCACTGCCGATGATAGTATCCACCTTTGGAACTTTAAGCCGAAGAAACCTGAAGTAGTGCACACCCTCAAATTCCAACGAGAAAGGTATTTATTTTTTCATTAAATAACCACATCCTAAATCAGTGTTAGAAATTGTATATACATTTAAAAAAAAAATTTGAAATTCTAAAAAAATCATTGAATCATAAACTTGAAAAAAGTTAAAAAAGACTTTCATAAATACCTCCATTTATTGAATCCCTTCATTCCAGGAAAAAAACCCAAAAGTGGAATATTATACTTAAAATTCTCCTTAATGTCTTTTTAAAGCATTTCGTTGTCTCTGTTTCTTTTTTTACAGGATCACCTCAATGCACCTGCCCCTCCAGTCGAAATGGATGTACGTCGGCACAGACCGGGGAAACATCCATGTTGTGAATATAGAGAACTTTCGGGTATCTGGATATATCATCAATTGGAACAAAGCCATCGAAGTGTGAGTACAACCTTCAATTTCTTTAGTATTAATCGAAAAATTTAAATAGAGAATTCATCTATTCAGTGATTCTTTGTAAATTCAGGAACTTTTTCTAACTTTTCATTTCTTCCATAAAAAATACTTTCCCTTAAACACTAGTTAAAAAGTAGCATCCGTCTTGATCTTTATATGACTTAGTCGAATTATTCTAATGAAATAACATTTACACATCTAAAATATAAAAAAATTTCATAAGACTTCTGAAATGTGGTCGATTTTATTCTTTATCTCTCCATTTTCTCAAAAAGCATTAACCTATATGTATATTTAAAAAATTAATTAATTAATTAAAAAATATTTAGGTTATTTTACGGAGATGAGGCGTATTTTTCTTCACAATTTATTTAAATGTTCAACAGGCAAGCCTCTTTTCTTAATTAATATATGAGAATATAATATTGATTTAGTAATAGAAGCTAACATCTTCAAAAACCATACTTTTTATTTAATTAAAAAAGATTAGAAAGAAGGCACATTAATTTAATTTTTTTTTTTTTTTCGTTTCGAAAATAAACCTCAAATCTTTTATTAAATATTCCATTTTAATCAAATTATAAGATTAGCGAATGTTCAAAACATGTCCTTTAATAAATAAAAATGACAGAATTTGCAGAGAAATAATAAGATAAGAAGTTAGGAAATTACTCAAAACCCTAAAGTAAAATCAAAAGCTATTAGGAAAATGAAAAAATTCAAACTTTGAATAAAGATATTTTTTTAACAAACAAGATTCTCGTGGTAGTCTAATCCTGGTTAATAAGAGACAGTTTTATGATCGTAAAGCTTTGCAAAGGTCACTTATTTTAATTTTTAAACGTAGGAAGAGTGAAGTCAAAACCAAACGCGCTATCAGGCGGGCGAACTACCCGCAGAAGATTATTTTTAAGCATAGTCCTAGCTATTTCGAGATATTTAATTATTTAATTTATTGATTCTGACATATCACTGATGTTTAGTGAAAACATTACTCTTTCAGGGGTGGGAGGGTCGGACTTCATGATCTCACCCCTTAGGCAGTCATTGGCTAATTGGATATATTAAGGCGGATCTTGTTTAGATTTATTAACAAAGCGAAATTTATTAAAAAATAAGAGAAAGTAAAAATTGATTAAAACGCCTGTGAACTAGGCAATCTAATTTAAAATCTGTTTGATTGGTGGTTTTCTATGAAATCACAAAACGGATTTATACATAATGTAAGTGTAAAAATAGTTATTGGACGGATAAAAATAAATTTTTATTTTATTCTTTTGAAGGAACCATTAATGACCTTTTCCTTCTCCTAGGATGCAGCGACTATTAAAAAAACCCCTTCAACAAGTTTCATATATTTCTTTTTAGCATGCACAACAACATTTCTCATATTCATAAAATTTCTCTAAAAAAGTCCTCGACTTACTTTCTCTTAAGGAAAAAAAGAGAGAGGTCATAAAAAAAGTGAAAAAATTTGAGTACAATTTTTTCTATTACATTCATATGTAGCAATATGATCTCTTGTAATATTTCTATTATTTTTTTTTTTTGAGCTTTATATATTTGAACTTTTTCTATCATAATAAAGAAAAAAAGATGAAAATTATTGTTATTAGTTTAATACTTTTTTGTTTTAACAATACAGAGAAAAGTGTATTAAAAATAAAAATAGATTGTACTTATAACAGAGGTAGAGCTCTTTCTTCAAGATCAGTGATTTCCTTTGTGGACGGAATCTAAATGACCTAAAATGGGGAAAAAGAATCTAATTTATTTCCAAATGATCTGGATGATTTTAATTTTAGCAGTAGGCAGTAGGAATGTGTTTCGATATACTATTAATAACATTGTTGTATCCAGTTTTGGTTAGATATATGAATTTGACCTCGAGAATCGATGCTATCTCCCGGCCGCCATCTGATATTCCACTCCAATATCTCATAAACTTATTTTTTATACGTTTAATAAATCTAGGGGAACTTTTGAATTTAAAAATTCAAAATCTAGTCCTTCAATAATATAGGAACTAAAATATTAAATTTCAAAAAAAAAAAAAAAAAAACGATTGAATGATCACAATGAATGATCACAATGAGATAGGTGGTTGTCTGTAGATCAGAGATATGTGAAGAGGAAGGAAGTCAGCCAGTTGGGTAGCCTCTATCGAAATAAAACTCCCAAAATGTGAGACATTTCGGCTTGAATTAAATAATGTCATCATCAGTCACTGAAATGAGCCTCAAAATTAAAAAACACAACTTTACAAAATAAAATTAAAATAATCACTTACAGTATATGCAGATTCAATGTATAAGACAATAAAATTGCAGATAAAGTTGTTGTATATTTCAATAAACAAAAATATTGAAAATGAATGAATCAATTGCGAAATCTTTCCAACTCGAGTCATTTTTTACTTGCACTAACCGAAATTTTTCGACCCGCACTCTTTTTAGATCTATACCCGGCTAGTAATTTTTTTTGTTAGGTGGTAGGTCTCAAAGGATATATTTTTTCCCGCTCTATATCTCTATCTAATTCTCTAGAATGCCATCAAAGATTTATTTTCCCTTCCTTGATAAGATATATGGCATATATACGTAAATATATATATAAAATAAATCTCAAATATTTCAAAGAATTTTTTGAGATCTCAATACTTTCTTTATACTATCGTATATATATAATATTTATAATTTAGTTGCGCCATATTGTACGGTTTACATTATATACATATATATATAATTACTATATGATCCAGCATATTTATTTACTTCACTTGTTATCCAATTAATTTAAAATGATTTTTTTTTTTAATCTAAGGCTTTTGAAATGATACCCAATATAATGACAATACAAATTCTCCAGTCATATTTATTTACACTAATTGGTATCCAATTGGTGTAAATAAATAAATTATTTGCAAACCCCTGGAGAGTTTTTTATTTTACCCTCGATTTTAATAAAATGTAAAATTTAGTTTTCTCTTGATAAAAACTATTTAAAAATTGAATAGATGCTTATGTATTCCGGACAGGCCGATTACTATCCCAATTTTTATTAATAACAATGAAAAATTTTATGCAAAACGCTTTTTTATTTACTTATCTTTTCATTTAAAAATTAAATTAAGTAAATATACTTTTTTCTCAACCATTGAGATATATTTTAATCATTATCAGTTTTTTTTTTAATTCATCTTTGCCTTTTTACTTTTTTAATATTCACCTTAGCTTTTAACTTATGTTTATTTAATAGATTTCTTAAAAGGAATTTCAATTTCGTCGTTGAGTTTATTTTTTATCATTTTTATTCAAATAAAAAATTTTAAATGAAAGACCTTTCAAGAAAGCTTTTAAAAAAATCCTTTTTATTTGTTTAATTAAAAAATTATACGTTCTTTTTTTATTTTCTCTTTTAACATCGCGGGCCATTTGGACATAACAATCACGATGGTGATTTCTCTTAATTTCTCCCTAAAGCCAACAAATAATTCAATTGTTTTCAATTTATTTGTTATTTGAATAATTTATTAATGCATGCCTTGATCTGATGCAAAGGAAGCTTGCTGATGCCGGAAAGGTTGGAGAGCCCGGGCTCGACTCTCAGGGGCGTGGAGGGTCACTTAATCTACTAGTAAAAATATACTCACAAAAAAAATGTTAAAAAATGCGAGTTAGATAACTCTGAAAGGAATGATCTCATTTAAATGAAAAATATAAGAAACCACAAATAGTAAGATTTTATATACGAGTGTATAATTTGGAAATAGTTATTTATATAAAGAAAAAAATTTACATTGAATTCATTAAAATTCAATAATAATAAACAAATATAATTTTATAGGAAATGTCTACTTGAGATCAGTCAATAGAAAACATCATTTTCTTCGCTTCACTTATTTTCTATAGAGTTTTTTTGGGTGAGAAAAATATTCTATTTTTCGCAATACTTGCAAAGCTCTCTCGTCTAAACAGCGCTTGTCCCATATATATTTGTTTTTATTCTGTTTCGTATTTTTGAGAGTATATATAATACTTTACTGAATTGAAGATTGAATTTCAAGAATTGTTATTTCTAGAATTTTTTTATCAGAATACATCAAATAACATATTTTATTTAAAAACTAGTCTTGACTTTTTTATCATTTATATTTGAATTTTTTTTTTTCATAAAAAAATAAATTCAATACATTTAAGTTTAATTAAAAGTTATTTATTTATTATTAAATTAATAAACGCGGATAATTTGGCATGGAAAGAATAAATAATTTATAGTTTACTTTACTTACTTTTCTAATCTCTTTAAATAATTATGTAAACAATACCAATAATTCCATATAAAACAGGAAAAATGATTGCCATAGTAACAAATCTAAATTTTTTAAATCGTATCATTTTATTAATATAATAATTTATAGTTTGGTTTTTACTTTTTTTTTTTTTTTTTGTAAACTTCACGATAATGAATAATATTAAAAAAAAAAAAATTGTTTTATAATAATTTTATTTTCAAAAATTTCACAAATTTTTGAAATATTATTCATTATCGAGATGTTTACAAAACAAAAAGTAAAAATAAAAATAAAAACCAAACTATAACTTATTAAATTAATAAAATTATAGGATTTAAATAATTTTAATATCCCAATCACCCTCTTCTCGAAAACGGATGGATTAAATAATTTATTATTATTAATCAGGGCTTTCAAAGGCGATATCTACTTTTGTTTAAAAAAAAAAAGACGTTGCCCACCCTTTGACACATCCTCTATTATTAGTATGTATTTTATTGAGCTCTTCTCATAATAATAAATAGTTAAGAATAGTTTACGATAATTCCATCTTATTTGAAATGAATCGGTTTAATAAAAACTCATTTAAATTACGAGGGCGAAGCTATTAACCGCACATTTATTTAAGTGGCAATAAAATAAAATAGGTAAATATTTAAATAGATTTATTTCTTAGTTAGTCTCTATCGAAATAAAATTTCCAATAAGTGAAACGTTTTGGCTTTAATTAGATAATGCCATCATCAGTCACTAGAGCTGAAATGAGCAACAAAATTAAAAAAGACAACAACTTTAAAAAATAAATTTAAAATAATCACTTAAAGTATATGCAGATTTAATAAATAAGACAATGAATTTGCAGATAGAATTGTTATATATTTCAATACACAAAAATAAATATAAAATATATATAGTGTACATAGATAAAATAATGGTCATCAGCACCGATATGGCCAAGTCTGAATAAAAATTATTTGTCAATTACAGGTAAATAAAATAAATATTGGGAATCAACGATCTTGATGAGATTGCTGACCCAGAATACAAATACAAATATAAAAAGCTATTAACTAAATAATTTCTTTGATCCCAAGAAAATTATATGTATATACCTGGTAAACATGTTATAATTTGGATTAATACAAATAATATTATATACAAAATTGTAAATTATAGATATATAGAAAAAACATACAAAAATGATAAGTTATAAAAGTAAACAATAAGGAAAAGAGCAAAAAAAAAAGACGCAAAGTAACATAAAATAAAATGGTAAGAAATACATAATAAAACGAGTGGATTAGTACCATTATCTAATTAAAGCTGAAATGTCTCAAATTTTGGGAATTTTATTTCGATAGAGACTACCCTCCCTTTCCACATATCCGAAATAAATAATTGTTTTAAAATATATATAATATAATATATGAAAAGATTTATTATTTTTATTTAAATTTCATAAATGTAATCTTGTTTTATGTGCATAATTAATTTCTCAGATTAAGATTTAATAAACTTCCATTATAATTTTTTCTTTGCAATAAGGATAATAAATTCTTTATTAATTAAAAATTTCTTATAGAACTAAGTTGGTTATAAATTCCATATTTCGTTTACTTGATTTATTAATTATTTCCAAATATCATTAAGTGTTGATAAATATGATAAATCATAATCCAATTTATCGAAAAAGCAATTGGCCCCAAGTTGTTCAAGTCCTCCGATTGATTTTACACTTAATGAGCTTTATTACTCAGCTGTTAACAATTGAAGTGGAAAGATATGGTTATTAGAATAATGCTTGCCATTTGATCGATATCCTAAATCTTACTACTCTTATATAATTTCTAAATAATCGTCAAATTAATTGGTAATTTCCACAAATCTAATTCTGATGAAACGTGAAAAGAAAATGAATAAAAATAGGTTATCTTGCTTTGGTAATATAAAAAAAAAAAAAAAACAGAAAAAAATTAACTTTTGTAGTCCCTACGGGTTCGACCATCTTTAAAGAATCTATCTATTTTCTAGATATCAATATCTCCATTTAATCAACTTTTGATACAGATCAATAAACAAATTCTCTTTAACTTGACAAAGAACAAGATAAACTGACAACAGTAAACTCTTTTAAACATTGTTGATCCAATTACGATATTTATATCTGAATCTTAAATATGAAATCTCATAAAGATGTGTTCAACTGAAATTTGCTCAAAAAGAGTTCACAAATCGACATTATCCTTGGAGAAGATGGTTCGTTTAGTAACCACCTCAGTTTATTTAAGATTTTAATAAAAAGAGCTTAATTAAAATATGGAAGTATAAAATAATCTAGATTAAATGATTTATTATTTAAATTTTCAAGCAATTAAATTGCATGATCTCTTATTACTTTGATTGCCTGAGATCCGTTAAATAAAAAATGGATATTTAAAAAACAAAAGGATAAAATGTTCATCATTAGAAAGTTTCATTAGAATAAAGGCAGCTTATTCCCAAATGGGTTCGTTTCGGGGATTTTTTTTAAGTCAACCTAATCTAAATGCCATTTCAAACAAGGGAAAACAAGGAAGAGAATAAACGAATGCTGCGTAAGGCACTTAGACCTATTTGGCTTTAAAAGCATTATTCTTTGTGCCATTTGCTTAATCATAAATTCTTTTTATACAAAATGTTATTAAATATATATATTATAAAAAGCCGCTTAAAATATATATCATATTATACTAGCAATGTCAAAACCATTAATTGCTTATTTAGAAATTATTTGAAGTAGTAGTCATCTATAATCACAACATTTGTTATAACAGAACCACTGGCAAATTTTTCATTAAAATATGATGGAGGCTCCACCAGAAGACGGTATCATGTTCAATAGATCGGTGTTCTCATCCTGGACATAAGGGTCTTTTTTCATTAAATAAAAATATTTAATTTAAACAAATCCACAAGTATGCCCTGGATTTGAACATTAGATTCCACCAGAATAGAGCCATCCATCTACGAGAGCTCCTGACCCTTAGCTCAGAGGTCGTCTTGCTTCTTGATCCAAAGTTCACTGGTTCGCTTCCATCCCAAGGAACAGAATTTATTTAAATTATAATGGCTATCATTTGTTTGAATAAATATGGTCTTAGATGCCGAAAAATGCTTTAAAAAAAAAAAACAGAGAGAATTACTAAGACACCCAGTCCCATGGAAAGGACATAAAGAAGAATTCTCTCTCAATTATGCACTCTTCGCAAGAATAGGCTACAAGCTACCACCTACCCTGTAGAAGAGACACCAGGATATCCTTCTTAGCATAGTATAGGTCTATACAGTCCAAATGAAATGAAAAAAAAAAAAAACGTGGAAATAAAATAAATAAAATGATGACAATAATAATGGTAGAATCCTCTCAATCTTGTTTCTTTTATAATTATTGCGCATAAGGAGATCTCATTAAAAATAATCGGATTTCTATTTTAAAATTGTATCTTGAATATGTGCAGAGTTTTAAGTAGTGGGTAACTATACTAGTAAGTAATTAGAGTAAAATTGAATATCTCTTCAACGTTTTTACGTTTGCGTCTATCATATAGCATTTATATGGCGATAACTTTTGCTAATACATTCGTAATTGAGCGTTGGATATTAGGGTGTAGCCTGTAGAAGAATAAATCATTTTGAACCTGATAACCCAAGGCAACGCCCTTCGTACGTTACTCTCCCTATGGGGGACCCACTTGCTGCCTTTCATGGACACTACTCGTATTTCTGAAAATTATTATTAATTAGTTGACCAAAAAATATCTGAACATGATTAAACATTGCTTTATTCATTTTTTTCAACAATAATATAAGTAGTTCAGGAAGTTAATTGATATTTTTTTTTTTTAATTTATAGTTTTGTACATGAGTTTATTTTATTTTTATTTAAAATAACTATATCAGTTGTATTTCCCAATTTAGCCTAATAAATGTTCTTTTTTTTTTTTTTTTAATAATTACATGAACATCTTTAATCTTATTCGTTACTTTTAATTCTTCTCTGACTCTTTTTTTATCTTTGGCTTTTCACAAACTAATTCTTCACCTCCTAAATTTTTCTCTCGTTTAATTAGCGGACTCTTAATTAACGATTCAGATTAACGCCTTGGTTGTCTTGATGTTTTAAGGGTGTGTAAGTTTTTTTTTTTTGAAAGTTGTGTGAGTAAGAGTGGCGAGGAGCTAAAACAGTTTGCCAAAGCGTTAAAGCCTTCTCCCAGAGCACATTACTCCCGTGGACTGTAAAACAGACTAAGGAGAGAGAGAGTGGGAGAGAGAACCACCAACAACAACTTATCAAGTTGTTCATCCTATTACAAGCAACCAATTAGATTTCTTATTCATTAAATTTTTTTAATAAATTCAATCCAAAAAATCTGATGTAGGTCTACATTCGTAATATATAGTGAAAGTATTGTTCTGATTTATGTTTAGTTCTTCCTATCTTATTCTAGATAAAATTGAAATGAATTTTTTCTACTTTGGTTCGAAAATGTTATAATAATATGTTTTTATTTTAAATTAAAATAAAATTTAAATTTTATTCTAGCTTTTTTATTATTCTGGTTAGGGATCGAAAATAATTTAATCAAAAAAAAAAATTTTTTTTTAATAAAAAAATAATGAGTGTGAAATGGCCAATCATTTTCATTTCATTCTGTTCCAAATTCTTATCAAATCAAAGCAAAGAGATGTCTAATTCTTAGAATAAGTTCGTTCGTAGGAAGATCTGAAGATTTATACATAAACAAAAAAATAATACTTTTGGATATTCTGCTGTTTTCTTCTGTTGCCCGGGAGGTTTTGAATTTACAGAAATTTTATCTCCACTTTAAAATTGCCAAGACTAAACATGGCCCTTTCATAACCTCCACCAATCTTCCTTTCCTTGCTTCTTTGATTCTAGGATGAGAACCAGGCATATGTCCCTTCTCCTCCATCCCTGGAACTCAAAAAACTGCCAGACTATAAATACATAGTCATAATATAATTTCTTTTTTGAAAACATTCTTCATTAAATTTTTAAAAATAAATCTTTACGTTGTAATTTAAATTCATTATATAAAATAAACTTGATGCTTTTAAATCTCTTTTAAAATACGCTATGTATTTATATAAAAATGTTTTATAATTGCTATTTTCGTTTCTCTTCAGTTTTAATAAGCTCTTCGTTTAAAATTTCATTTAAAATAAGTCTTATTAATTTTTTTTTTATTTGACAATATGATTATTCTTTCTTCCAATTAGATTTCAATTCATCTTGATCTTCTTAGAGAAAATAAGAGGTTTGAAAGTTGAACAAAAGCATTTTTAAAAGGGATGAAAAAAAGGAATTCAAATACTTTAGGGAGTGATTAAATTATCTTCATTTTTACAGCTATCAAGAAATTTGAAAAAAAAAAAAAAAATTAACCTTAGAACCAATGTCGTTTTAAGAGTCTTAATTTTTTTCGTGAAACATCTTAAAATAGAAAAGATCTTATGTGAAATTGCTCTTACTCTTTTTGATTGCATATTAAGTCCTTTCAAGTTGATACAAAAGAATCTTTGGACAATAGGTAAAAATATTTTTAAATGAAAAATAAAGTTTAAAAAGCCTTGATTAGATCTTCACACATACTTCCTCCGATCTGTTACTCTGATCTGTTCTTTGGATCTCTATGGTATTCTGACCGAAGATGATCTTGAATTGCATGCTCGCCTGAGAAAGGATATATTGATGATCTTTGATTACAGAAATTTCATGCTTTCCAGGAATCGGTTCGAAAGTATTGAAAAATACCCTTTAGATCAGCGATTTTCAACCTTTTTCGTTCGCAAATAGCCAAACGACGTAAAATTTTTTCGCGGTCCGGAAAGGTAAAAAAGTTCAAGGAAAATTTCCCAAAATAAATAAATAAACTTTTATAGTGAATCACTACAATCTATAATAAATAATATCCATCCATTCTTTATAATAACAAATGTACAAATTTGAAGATTTTAAGAAAATATAAATAAGTAGCCTTTAACAAAATTTAGCTTAGGCCTTTACTCCTCTTAAAACCATCTCTTCCTAAAAACTAAATTAAAATGGATATGTCAATCTGTTTTGAAATATCAACAGACAGCAAAAGAAAAAGAAATGATCAAATCGTATTCAATGAATCTAAATATGGATAGAGATCCATCAAAAGTGATACATCGTACATGATTACCATTATATTATAGAGCCCCACTGGGGCTTCTGCAAATAAAAAGAAATCATATTGGCTGTTTCTAGTTTTAGTTTTTTTTTTTTTTAATTATACGTATATTTTCCCTTTTGAAGTAAATATCACTTTTTTTTTACTTTAATTTTAACATCTCACCAAAGCTCGTTCGTTTTTTGCCTTCAATATTTAACTTAAAAATTTAATTTAAAAATTCTCAAAATTCTAATATCTTAATTCAGAGAATAATTACCGTTCTTAACGTCAAAGATATCGCTTCCAGCGCTATAAATATAATCATTTTTATTGAACTTCCTTTAATTCTAATTACTGTTTATATGCACGTGAATTACAAGAATAGAGTTGTTTAAAGTTCCCTCTTTAAATTGGCCATAATAGAGTCATGTTATTTATGTTTAGTTATTTCTCCCTCTTTATTATTGTATGCCTTGTCTTAACTAGAGGCCATAAAGAAGGTGTCTTCCTTAGCTAGGCATTTAGAATATCAAATTCTCTTATATACAACTTCTGCTAATAAGCATCCTCCCCCTCCTGAAATACATATAAAGTTACTGCCTTCTCTCCCAAACCACCTTTAAAATATATAATATATAGCATAGCTTTATTAAAAAATTGATATTTTTTAAAATTAAGTAAAAGAAAGTAAAAATAAAGTTTATATATTAGAAAAAAATATAATAAATAAAATAAAATAAAAAATAAAAAGAATAGAATAAATATATATACTGGATATAAAGATACACGTGTGTCCCACCAGGTCCCACAAGAAAAAAATGACCCGTGTTACAAAAGAAGTTGGATAGGTAATTGGTGATTGTGTTGATGGGGATGGGATCATATATAAAATACTTATGTTCTCTCTTAGTTCAAAGTTTCAACCCAATAAGTTCATCTTTTCCTAAACAGTATAGAAATTCACTCGTAAAATAACACTACATTTTCATTCCATCAATTTTCTTTTAACCCTAGCTTGATAATAGTTTTTATTATAAAGTATTTTTATTATTATTATTATTATTATTATTAGTATGCCTGAAAAATTTCTACTTCTCATTTTTATTAATGTTTAGATAGTTCTTTAAAATGCACAAAACCTATATTGGGTTCAACAATATTTCTGCTTTTTATTTTTAAAAAGGATATCTTTCATCTAGTGTCAAGGTCGTACATAATAAAGTCTAGATTTTAAGATAAAAAAGAACTTTCTTTTTATTTAGATTTCCGGAAATATTTTAAAATTTCCATTCGTTGTTGTTATTTTTAGCAGCATTCTCTGAGAAAAACATTCATATTTGCCTTGAATATTTCTTTTAAAAAATAGTTTTTTTTTCTTTCCTATTTTCTTAAAAATCGAGCTATTATTATTATTTTCCTTTTCCGATTTTTTTATATTCTTATACCTCCTCCATTCAATTTTCATCTCTTGTTATATATTCCTTATTATTTTCAAAATTACAAAGTTGCAATCGCGTTAAAAAAATTACATTTTTAAAGGTTGGCGACCGCTGGTTTATATAATCTTATCGCCCCAGCCCCTTTGAGAAGAATCAAGATTAAAGCTCTAACTTAACAAAAGTTTGCTTCCTGTTCCGGGTGATAATATTTATTTTTATTTCATTTTGACCGTAAAGGCACACCTATCGAGATCCCCATTTATTTAGACACCCATGGGGTGCATAAATTTGTTCGTTTCTCCTAGCTGAGAGGTAGGCCCCTCAAATGACAAACTCATTAATAGATCTCTTAAGGAACTCTGGAGCAAGTAATCTAAAAATTCTTCACTGGTCATTAGGGTTGTTTATCTTCCTACAATCAAAAACGAACAAATATTTTATGCACTCAATGGTTTCGTTCAAGTCTATATGGTCTTTGAATAAAAAATTATTTCATCTCTCCTATTCTCTGTTCAGATAAGCAATAATTATAACAATATTAGACAATAAAAAAAAATTTATATACTGCATAAATATTTATAAAAATTAGATACCAATTAATATAGATAAATATGTCTGGATTACATGTATCATAATTTATATAAATGTGTATTGTTTCAAGTCTATAGGGTCTCAGATGCCGAAAAGACAAATATATATATGTAACAAATTTTGGAACTGGATGGCTAACAGCTATTAATAAATTAAATTTCTTTCTTTTTTTATTTATTTAATAAAATTTAAAATAGCCTTTTTGATTACCGGACTTAGTCTCTTTAGCTTCTGAATGGATCAATTCACATATCACATTCAAAATTTTCTTTAATTTGGTAATCGAATTATTTTCTTAAATTTATTTCTCTTTCTCATTCTTTAGCTTTCCATTCGTTTGTTTGTACCTCTCTAAAACCAATAAGACTTAACCAATCAATATCAATTTAAAATTCAGGCTTTTTCAATAAAACAAAAGATGTTAAAACCATGTAAAAACTTCAATATTATAATATATATAAAATATATAAAAATTCAATATTAAATTATTCACACAGGTTTTGGGAGTTATTTGCATCATCAACGGTTTAACTATTTATATTCTTGTTAAAAATTTTCTTATGAAATTTTTTGTTTAATAAATCTATCTATTCTATCTAGTTCTCAAATTATTATTATTTTTTTGCTTATTTCTTAGTATTCATCTTACGAAATTTTAGCTCACATATTAAAAATATATTGGCAATTTTTATAACTGAGTCTTTCTTAATTTTTGATCTGATTGCTGTCTACAAATACATCAGTTGGTAAAACTCCCTGGCTAAATTCTTTCTGCTAAAATCCTTTTCTATTTAGCTAGCTAGCTCCGTTGTTTAATGAGGAAATGTTTATAAATTCAAACATGTAAATATTTATTTTATTTTATTTTTTTATCTCTTAGCATCCATTATTTCCCATCTCTGATAAAAAGTAGAAACGAGGAGGTTGGGTTTAAATCCAAAAATCCCCTGTTTTTTTTTCTAACGCAATATATATATTATGCAGGAATTAGTTTAAGCATTTAAGTATTACAGCTTAACGAGAGAATTTATATTTTAATATTATCTAAGCATGACGTCAGACATTGAAAAAGTTATTTTGGATATAAATATATAAATTATCTTATTTTGTAAAATAAATATATAAAATTTCCCATTTTCTCGAATTTGTTAAATTATTAATCTTTTTGTTCAAAATTTTTTATTATAAACTTTTTAACAATTTTTTTAAATAAAAATAATTGCTTCATTATTTTTAACTTTTTCTTCTGTTCAAATCTAAATGAGAGGGAGAGAGGAAGAACAAACGCGAGAGAGAGAGAGAGAGAGAGAGTGTAAAATGGAGAAGACCAATATAATTATTCATGACAACTTCACTTGGTTGTTTGCGTGACATCATTTGAACATTTTGAACAGAGAACATTGAACATTGTGATAACAAAGCGCAGGCGACCTAGTTTATACAAATCGTCTCTTTTATATTTCGTCTCCATTACAGACCTGTTACCTGTTATAGCCAAAATAGGAAGAGAAGGGAGGGTTCAAAAACAGTCAGGCTAACTTTTAATTGAACTGCATTTTATTGATTTACATTTTGTTTGATTACTATCTTTTTTTTAATAAAAAATTGATTTAAAAAATTCTATTGTAATTGAAAATGAATTTTTAATTGATTAAAAATTCCATTCTATCAGTTTAGTATAGTATATTTTTTCAACTTTAATCTGTTAAAGTGTCCAGTTAAAAAAGTCTATATACGAATGTCATCAATTTTGAAAAATGAATTTTTATTTTATATTAAAATTCTAATGAATGACAAAAAAAAAAAAAAACTCATCACGTTTGACGTTAATTAGGAAGCAAGCTCCCATTATTTCCATACTGGAAACAGCTTTTTATTTAAATATAAATATATGTATATATATAGCTAAAATATCATATTTGAATTCTTTTATTATTAAAAATTACTCGCTATAATTTCTTGAGATTTCCTTTAATTAGTTTATTTTTGTTTTTGTCCTTTCAGCACCGAAGTCTACTATACATATATATATATATATATATATATATATATTTAATTAAATCAATTGGTAACCAGTTGAATTTAAATATATTTTATTGTTCAGGACAGGAAGAAACTGATCCTTAGATCATGAGGCAAGAGTTTTACCTCTGCTCTAACAAGAAATGTAAAATAAATGTTTTTTTATTCTTATTTGTAAATTAATTATCATTGTTCACCATTGTTTTGTCCCTTTTTGGAGCCACTTAACATTCTCTTCAACACTCATCCAACTTCCTGTTCTTGTTCTATTTTATCAACACTAAGCCTATTTATGTTAACATCGTTGATAATTTGTTCAAAATGTAAGCAAGCAGAAATTGAATTAAGTCTTAGAGCAATATTCTCAGCTCGTCGTCAATTCATCAGCAAAATCAGCGACCATTTGATTATACTAAACCTTCTAAGATGGCTTCTATAAAGTAATTAAAAGTAATTTTTTACTTTTAAAAGCAAATTCTTTAGTATTTTCTTATATTTTTTGTTTTTCTTAAGCATCTTTTTAAAATAAAGAATCTTGTTTGTTAATAGCTCAAGGAGATCATATAGACACAAATGTTATATAATTTTTGTGTTATTATTAATATATTATATATATTATATATATAATATATTAATTGGTGATTGTTAAAATGTAATATATATACCGCTTAGATAGTAAATAAATGTGGGTTCTTGATTTATATTACTAAAGATTGTCTCACATTTTCTAAAACTTGCCTAAACAAATTCATTCATCTTATGAAAGAGAGTGGGAAGCAAGGAACAGCTTCATTGACTAAATGTGTAGATAGCCTAAAGCAAATTATTAGATTTAATTTACTAATTAGGGCTCTTATACAATATTTTAAACAAATATATAATGGAGAAAAAATCTTTTATATTTAATAATTTTTTTTATTATAAAGTTAATAAATTATCGAGATGCTTCTATCTATATTGGATTCAAAAAAATATTTTTAACAAAAAACAATTTGTATAATTAATGAAAGAATCAAGAAATGTATCCAATACATCAATTCTTAATTGGCAATCGCTTTTTAAGTCTCTGATGATACCTTGTTTTATATAAAATTTGTATTAAATATTCTATTAAAATGCATGTTTTGAACATGTCGTGTAAAAATCAAAAGGTCCTTAGTATTGAAAGAGGGATGACATTTTCAATTCTCTAGAGTAAAAAAAAATGCTATTTTCATTCACTGACCACTCTCAAACATATTATTTGAAAATTCAAATCCTCTAGAGAATATTTTGCAAAGAATCAATATTACAAAAAAATATCAATTTGAAAATAAATAGGATTTCCAAAGGTTTAAAAAAGGGGGAAAGCCAACGAAATCAAATAGTATTTAATTGAGAAGAAACGGGCAGCCAAAGAAATAAAAAACCTCTTTAATTTATCAATGTTTCAAACACCAGTCGTGCTCTTCCCATGACAAATGATTGCACCAGTGTCAGATCTAATGACATATTATCAGCATCACCGATCACATAGCTTACTATGAATATTTTTTTTTTTAATAAATTTTTTAATTATAAAATATGTAAAGCAAAGGTTCTTAACGCGATCTTATTCTGTGGGCCATGGCTTATACAATAACAATGTACTTAGTACTAATTTTCCTTTAATAAAATATTTTATTCAATTTAAATTACTCATCTATATACATGTGTTGTGTTTTCTTGAAATTATTAAATTATTTTGATTAAAATCTATATCATCTATTTTTGTTTGTTTGTTTGTTTGTTTGTTACTCCTTTGGGTCACGACATGTACCTCTAATTTAGGTCGAGGCTCAAAAAGGTTAAGAACCTCTTATGCAAAGGAATCAATTTTTTATTTTAGCTAGTCCAAAAGAAGATTTTATAATTAAATCACTTATTACAAAAAAAAAAAGAAAAAATTGAATTGAATAGACCATTGGATTGTTCCTCCTGATAATCTGACATCTGACAATGTGAAACCTCTTTTGATATAATTTTATCCATTATGCATTATACGATATTTATTTAAATTAATTGGTAGTCAATATAATTTAAATAAATTTTTATTGAGATGCGGACTACTGACTTTTAGAATATGAATAAAGAGCTTTGCCTCTCCTGCAAGGGGCAGGGCCTTCTCTCACTTAATATACTATACAATCGTTTTGATATTAATTATCCTAAGATGGGTTACAGAAATTCATTCGTTTTTGCCTGCAAAAAAGTAGGTAAATCAAATCCCCTAATCCCTAAAGCATTTTTTGCTTGCTCTAGAGCGGTGTTTCCCAACGTGGGGCCCACGCCCCACAGGGGGGCAATTTGATTGTTAAGGGGGGCAATTCGAAA